>WAAB01002851.1:1508-20157 GCA_013389865.1 Piaya cayana
TTTAGGCTGGACATTAGGAGGAAGTTTTTCACAGAAAGGGTCATTGGACACTGGCAGAGGCTGCCCAAGGTGGTGGTTGATTCACCTTCCTTGGAGGTGTTTAAGGCACAGGTAGACAAGGTGCTGAGGGACATGGTTTAGTGTTTGATAGGAATGGTTGGACTCGATGATCCGGTAGGTCTCTTCCAACCTGGTGATTCTATGATTCTATGATTCCCAAGCTGAGTGTACGCTAAGGCACCAGCTGGCTTTTACAGTACGCTACCTATCCTGCACCCACAGAGCATATCATGCCTGTTGATGACACCTTAATTTCCAAGTTCAGCCTCCATTCAAGCTGAAGCACCTTTGCACGCTGACGGGGCTGCCCCTTCGCCATCCCCAGCCAGGTGATGCGGATCTGGTGTCAGATGCCACATCGCTCTCCAAACGCTGTCGCGTTTCACCCAAGATGCCGAATGCATTATCAAAAATGGCTTTAGCCTGGAAATTTCATAGCAAACTGAGTCTTTTGATCTCTCAGCATAGCTGATTGCTGATGACCCGCTAGGAAAGCACTTCAGGTCCATCATTAATATGCTGTGTCTTAAAGGGTAATGAGAACCGGGCGCTTTCGGAGACAATAGCTCGTCCATCATCAATCAAGATCTGAAGTTTTTATACAGATGATTTAAGAAGAGTTGGACTGTGTAAAATTGAAATGTCACATTTGGATTGGGAGATGGGGGGAGCTTGGTAATGAAAACGAGAGCTTTAACCTTCTCCATTTCAGCTCAATGACCATACTCAAAAGCTCATGGATGTGGAATCTGTGTACCCGCTAGAAGCCCCAGACAGCCTTCGATCTCAATTATACAATTTCAAGTAAAGATTATTTGGGTCATTAGCTGGAATTCAGTTTCAAGGCTTGATGGCAATGGCACGATATCCTTTATTTTTATCAAAAGCAATCAGTGATACGTGCAGCCTGTGGGTCTGTACTTCCAACTGCTGAATAACTAAGAGCATTGGATTATAGCAACAGAGCATAAATCTTCTGAATCTGGCTACCTGTTTTGCTGGTTAAGTAAAAATGGAATCGTTTGATTACCTTCCACTGAGTCTGATGGGGTATCTTTTCACCACTCTCCACAAATGTGTGTGACCAAGGGCTCTCAGGGTCCTTGTGAATCATTCAGCTGATTCATTAAAGGACAACAGGCTCTGGTCAGCTCTTCTCTTAGCCATAGAATCACCAGGTTGGAAGAGACCCAGCGGATCATCGAGTCCAACTATTCCCACCAATCTCTAAACCATGTCCTCAGTGTCTCTTTCATCAACAGGCTCAGCCAGATTAAACATACTCAAGGAAGACTTTCTTATCCGCTTGGATTATTCCACTCTCTACACATGCCCTGAAGTTTTCCTTCTCACAGTGTTATTACCCTTCCAGGACTGAAAGGAGCTCTAGGAAAGCTGGGGAGGGTCTCTGGATCAGGGAGGGCAGGGAAGGGACAAGGGGAAACAGTTTGAAGCTGGAAGAGGGGAGATCAAGATGAGATCTTAGGCAGAAATGTTTTGCTGTGAGGGTGGGGAGGCCCTGGAACAGGTTGCCCAGAGCAGGGGTGGCTGCCCCATCCCTGGAGGGGTTCAAGGCCAGGCTGGATGGGGTTGGGAGCCCCTGATCCAGTGGGAGGTGTCCCTGCCCATGGCAGGGGTGGGACTGGATGGGTCCCTTCGATTCCAAACCATTCCATGATCCCTTGTGGGTGCTACGATGGCCCCAAGTCAGCAGTGCAGGGATGCGGGGCAATCGTAACGTGGGCTGCAGCAGCAGAGCCAGCCTGAAGAAGAGAAGACTGGAGGGCAGGGACACCAAATTGCAGACTCTCTCTGCCTAAAGGAGAGATACAGGGGAAATTAGCACCAGACTCTCCTCAGAATTGCACAGCCAGAGGACAAGAGGCAAAGGAGTACAAGATGCAGCACGGAAGCACTGATTGGACATCAGGAAAATACTCTTCACAACAAGAGTGGTTAAGCACAGAGCAGACCGACCGGAGAAGTGGTGCTATCTCTATCTCTAGAAATTTTAATAAACATCGAGCAACTTGATCCTTGCCTGAAGTCAGTCCTGCTCGGAGCCGAAGATTGGACCAGATGACCCCCAGATATCACTTCCAACCCCAATTATTTTCTCCTTCTCTGATTATTAATCATCTACCACTGCGGTGCTCACAACCCTCCAGAAGCACTCCATTCTCTCCACTTCTATAAAAGCATGTTTCATTTTAAACTTTTAGCTACCGATAAGCATTTGCTGATGCAAAACACCCATCTGGAAGATAACATACCTTTAAAAGCACATCACATGCTACTGTATGTGAAATACAGAATGTTCATCACCATCATTGTCCCCCATTTCATGCAAAGGGGACACCTGGACTACAAAACATCGCGGCTTTCAGAAGGAAAGAACTGTTGCCCTTCGATCTGCTGATTTCTGTTAGCATAAAGAAAATTGTATTCATTTAAGTCACTGTAATGAATCGCTGATGAGTTTCAAATTGCTGTCTATGGAGAGCATGACACGCAGCCAGCTCGCCCCAGAAGGCGCGCTCTCGAGCTCAGAGAGCACGGCAATATGCCAACCATCAGAAATGAGCAGTCACTTCATTCTCGGGAGCCGTGACTTAACATCCAGGTGGCTCAGCACTACCTGATGGGGTTATCTCGTCCCAGTTAGCACCAACTGTGCCATGAGTGGGAGGCGAGTGTTTCGGTGGCGTCTCTCCAGTGAGTCCTCTGGTAACACATCACTGTTGATCCAAAACCCGTTCCTCTAAGAGTGGATTTCAGCAAGGAAGCACGGCTGTGGGTAACCTCATCATTCAAAAGTTCACAAAACCTGCTGAATCTAAAATCCATCTCCCCTCCGCTCAGTTCTTATTCTTTGGAAGAAAAAGAGCAGAAGGTGCAGAAGGGGAGATGATGTGCACCACACTGAGGGTACCAATAGGGCAAACGGAGTCTCCCTGGTGTCCCAGTGGGCTCCAGAAAGCCTGAGGGCTCTGACTGATATTCCAGTACTGGAATTCAGCTCTGCTGTCCGGTCACCATCATGGTGAACATCCTATGGGGCAATGGATGGTACAATGACCCAAAGCAGCTGTACTGGCACTTGCTTCACCATCTTTCTTGATGCAATCCTGGCCTCCCATGTCAGGCATCCTCCAAATCTGTTCAGTGACCCCAGTGGCACCTCTTCTGCCCTCTTGAAATGCTGCCCATGCCCCACATGCAGCAGCTCCTCTATCTGTCACACTGATCAGGCTCTGCAGAGGAGCAGCAACAACACGCAAACCAAGCCACCCATCCTGGCTCCCTGAGATGGCTTCAAATCCAGTTTTCCTCCTCATTTCTCTAGAGCTCCTGCTGTGATCGAAGTGCTTGCCCAGTAATGGTTCCTGCTCCTGGAGGGCACTATATTTATTTGCCAGCCCTACTGTAATGTGAGTGGCTTCCAGCAGAGTTACCTAGTGCTTCCAGGGTGGTTCCATCAGCTACAGATCCACCCACAAACTCCACCGAGAACCACCAGTCAAGGTTTCCTGGGGGTAAGATTGTGGACTGATGTTCCAACTGTCCTCCTTCGCCTCCGACCAGCTCTTCTGCTGGTTCAGAGTCCTGGTGTATGATATATGGACCTAAACCTCTCTGTGCCACAGCTCCAACAGGGATTCATCCCACCTCCTCTCCCTGACATCCAGGACAGGCAGCTACAATCGAGGGAGAAATACGGGGCAGCAGCAGAGAGAGTGTCCTATTCCAGATCAGAAAAAGTGGAAATTGGTGCTAGAAGCCAACTAATCGGCATGAAATCCACTGAGCCAAACTGAATCCCTAAGGAAACAGCCTCTGCCCTGCAGGCTGCCTTAGATTTCATTGCATCTGCCTGAGCCAGATTTGAAAACTGGCACTGAGAACACTTATTTTTATTTTCCCCATAAGCTTTGGTTCTCTCCTCATCGGATGTTTGTATCATTTCCCCACCCAGGACGAGGCTCCACACTTTGATTCACTTCTGTGTTGACAAGGAGAAGCATTTTAAATGCGCGTGTCTCTCTTGGCAGGACATTTGCTATATAATATTTTGATCAAACCTGTAATGTTTCATGTCTGCTGGTGGCAGGTCTCAATTTATCTCTTCCATCTGCTGAGATATGTAACTGTGAGACTGCTGTATCCCTGTTCTCCTGGCATCAGCTCTTCATAAGAGGCATCTTGTGAGTAAATGTTGCATGACAGTCTGTTTGCTATTGCTGCTGCACCCTCTCCAAGGGGGCTTTGCACGAGGAAGTCCAGCAACAGCAGGAACAGAATCAAAAAATCACAGAATGGTTTGGGTTGGAAGGGACCTCCAAGCCCATCCAGTCCCACCCCTGCCATGGGCAGGGACACCTCCCACTGGATCAGGGGCTCCAAGCCCCATCCAACCTGGCCTGGAACCTCTCCAGGGATGGGGCAGCCACCCCTGCTCTGGGCAACCTGGACCAGCTCTTCCTCACTGCCTTTGTGAAGAGTTTCTTCTTACTGTCTAATCTAAATATTTTCCCTTCCAATTTAAAGCCATTTCCCCTCATCTTATCCCTGCATTCCCTGATCCAGAGCCCCTCCCCAGCTTTCCTGGAGCCCCTTTCAGCACTAGAAGCTGCTCTGAGGTCTCCCCTCAGTTTTCTCTTCTCCAGGCTGAACTACTCCAACTCTCTCGGCCTGTCCTCATAGCAGAGGTGCTCCAGGCAGGGTCAAGGGTATTGAATGGAGCCGGGTTTCCCTGTAGCACCCCCAGGAGTTTCAACTCTGGCATTAGTTGACGGTATAGGTTTGAATTCTTTTCATGTCACCACCGACAAATTCAAGAAGCCTGCTTTCTATCCCAAGCACATCTGGCACTCGGGCCGCGCTTGGCAAACAGACCGGTGGCTTTCTGTCTTGGAGCACCAGTGCCTCAAGTACATCCTGATTGGCATCAATGCGTAGAAATTCCTTCTCTCTTTGAAAAAAAAAAAAAAATTAGTTAAGATCTGGATGTAGTGGTAATTTCCTCAATTTTCTGAAAGGCTGTAAAAAAATTATTGGCTCCAAAGAGCCCTTCTCTTTCAAAACTGTCATAATGTGGCTTGGAATAATCCTGGAAGGGTGCCCAGACCCACGTCCAGCTGCATCCTGCGTTTTCAGTACAAGCATTTGCATATGGGCTGCTAATTGGCATGCAGCTGGTTTTCTGCCAGCTCCAGCAATTGCATAACCTAACTAATCTTTTTTTTTTTTTTTTTTCTGGGCTCGAAAGAGGAGTCTGTGTCCGCTGAGCTTAGAATTTCTATATGGGATCTGTTCGAGTACGCTCTCCCATTTCTATGCCGCGTTGTTAACCTCTCCTGAGATACGGTGTCAGCTCTTTGAGGAGGAATTTTAATTGAAATTTGTCGAAGGTGGGAAGTGCCTGTGCCTTTCCCCAGCTCTCTGGTACTGAACCCGTGTAAATGACAAGCTGAAAACCCTCCTCCTGCACAGAGGACTGGGAAGGGACTCTTCTCTGGCTCCTACGAGCCATGAGGCTGGCGCGTGCACTCCCAGCGCTGCAGCTGGGGACTGCCTGATAGCCAAAAGAAGGCTTGAAAACTGAGCAACACACAGGTTAATCACAGCAATCAGTAAGGCCTTCTTTGTACCTTAATGAGTTTGATCAGATCTGAGCCTCAAGCATCCCAACTCGCAGGCTTTCCCCTTTTACTCTGTATTTGCCACGAGGTCGCTCTCAGTCTTGTTTCTCATGCACATTCACTCAATTCAGGTTTCAAATCCGACGGGAGGTCAGGGAACGTGTTGGTGCTGCTGAGCCTCTGACCTCGTGGAAATACAGCTGATGCACTCGTGCTAGCTGTTCTCCCTCCCCAAAACTCACACAGCCTCGGTGATCATCGCCTGACCACATCCTTTCCGACCTTCATTACGCTCCTGTTCTGTGCTTCCATTGTCAGGCAGCAGTGAAACAGTGGCAACAACTGAAATGCAGCTGTTCACATGAAAAAAAATCTAGAATTCAGGCCAATTTTCCTTGAACTATTCACCTCAAAACGGATTCCTATGTGAGACAAATAAACACATGTGAATCCATGCCAAAACTCAACCTTGGATAGTGGGAGATAAAGTGATGGTGATAAGGCTCAAGCAGAGAGGTCAGGGTTAGTTCATTTATTTAAGATCTCCCAACTCTTCTCCAGTTCTTCTGCCCTCTTAAATATGAACCCTTCCCATCTCCCATCAATCCTAATTTTTAGATGCCTCATCCTACACATGCAGCTTTTTCAAAGCCACAATGAAAACATCCTCTCTTTTCTTCCCATCAATAGTTTGACCACAGCCCGAATGCCTCTTTCTTTTCTCAGCAGATGAATTCCACCGAACCCAAACGGATCCCAGTTATGATGCAGTAGATCAAGGGCGACACTGTGGCCTGGAGGGACACTGAAGTGAAGCTGCAGTGAGCTCTATCCCTCCGTTAGCACTTTCCCCTCTCCTAGCTCGTTGCTGCTCTGCACCCGCGCGACCTTGGGAGGGATGAGGGTTGCTCCCCTTGTCATATTTGATAAGAGAACACACTTTCTTCCTGGAAAACGGCCCCGTTTCCTTCCAGCGCTTTACCGCTCTGCAGATAAACCAGCCCAAACCGTTTCCATCTGCAGGCAGCGACAGCGCTCAGTTTGTCCTTGTCGACGCTCCAGCTAAACTGCAGCTGGCACTGATTGATGGTATTTATTTCTGTGAGATCATTTTTAATAATGCAGACAGCAGGAGGGAAGAGTGAGTGCCCAGACCCACCGACTCTGCTGGACTAAACGCTGTCCTTAGCATCAGGAACCGGTCCTAGTGCTTTTTGCCAAAGAGCTTCCCAAAAAAACTGATGTGAGAGAGGAAGAGAGCACAAATGGACCAGGGGCTGTGAGCTGAGTCGCTGAGGATGAAACAAAGGAGCTTTTCTCCTGGCTTTGGGGCTTGGCTCAGCAGGGTTCAGGTCTGAATCTGTGCTCTAGCATTGCCTGTGCTTGGCTTTGTGGCTTTTCTTACCACTGCCTTCTGAAGTCGATGCATCTAAGGCCACATGTTAGGTCCTGCACCTCAGCTGGGGCAATCCCAAGCAGAAATACAGGCTGAGCAGAGAATGGAGCAGCCCTGAAAAGAAGGAATTGGGGTGCTGTGGGATGAGAAGCTCAACATGGACCAGCAACGTGGGCTTACGGCCCAGAAAACCAACCGTGTCCTGGGCTGTATCCAAAGCAGTGGGAGCAACAGGGTGAGGGAGGGGATTCTGCCCCTCTGTTCTGCTCTGGTGAGATCCCACCTGGGGTCCTGTGTCCTGTTCTGGAATCCCCAACATAAGAAGGACATCGAGCTGTTGGAACAGGCCCAGAAGAGCCCTTGAAGATGATGTGAGGGCTGGAGCAGCTTCCATACAAGGATACGCTGAGGAGAGTTGGGGCTGTTCACCCTGGAGAGAAGGTTGTGGGGAGACCTTAGAGCAGCTTCCAGTGCTGAAAGGGGCTGCAGGAAAGCTGGGGAGGGGCTCTTGATCAGTTAGGGCAGGGACAGGACAAGGGGGAAAGGTTTTCAACTGCAAGAGGGGAGATTGAGATGACATCTAAGGCAGAAATGTTTTGCTGTGAGGGTGGGGAGGCCCTGGCCCAGGTTGCCCAGAGCAGTGGTGGCTGCCCCATCCCTGGAGGGGTTCAAGGCCAGGTTGGATGGGGCTTGGAGCCCCTGGTCCAGTGGGAGGTGTCCCTGCCCATGGCAGGGGTGGCACTGGATGGGCTTTAAGGTCCCTTCTGACCCAAACTATTTTGTGATTCTACAGTGACCTTGGACAGAAAAAATAAATAAAACAATAAATTGTCATAAGAGAGATCCTAAATGAGAGTTTCTTTCTCAGTTCACTGAGTGCTGTGCCCTAGAACTGAACAACTGTTGGTAAAAGGTCAGGAATATTCATTCAATCAAAGATCCTGGAAAAAGAACCCATATTCTTCTGAGTTATTGTAACTCTTTATTTGTTTTTAATGGCTTGACTTTCTGGTGAGCTTCAGAAAGGGTTGCACAAATTGCCTGGGCAGTAAGGGTGAGGCTGCAGGAGTTACACCTGGTCTTCAAAGGCTACAAAACATCTGTTGGTTGGCAAGAGCAATTAATTAGCAAAACTGAAAAGATGCTTCCCTTTTACAAAGGCTTGGATGCAGCAGGGGAGGGGGAGACGGCGGCTCCAGGAAAGCGAAGCCTTGTGAAGGCCTTTAAGCTCTGCGCCTCTGGGCAAATTCCCAAGGCTGAAATCTCAATGAATGTAATGGTTCTTAATTCCACAGGATTTCTAATTACAGCCCAGAGAAGGTAATGAGATGTGATGTAAATGTTTAAATGAAAATAAAGAAAACAAAAAGCCTGTCAAATTTCCTAGCCAGGCTCCCAGACACAGCTCCCCGCATGCCGAGCGCCCGGGCAGGAGCTCAAAGCCACTGAAGATTCCATGGACACAGTGACAGGAGCAGAAAATAAAAAGCCTTCCAAATCACCCTCCCCGCTCCTGGGTAGAGGCTGTCCACCTCCTCCAGTCCATCTCTGAAGGTCTAACAAGCTCTGGTGGCTACAAGCAGCTGCATCCTGGAGCCTCCCTACTGTGTTCAATAGGAAAATCTCTTCCTTCCCATCCCAAATCTCCATGTATGCCAGCTCTCTGCATTTCTCCAGGGTCTTCTCCTGCTTCGGGGCTCTCTGAGAGCTGCCTTGCCAGCCCTGCCCTCCAAAAGCACACAGACCCAGACCCTGGGGGCTCTCAGCTGGTCCCAAAGCGCTGCAGGGAAGCTGCCACTGCAATCTTCCTCCTGCTGGAGCCTTCCTCCCGCTGCCCCGCTGCAGCCTCCATGGTGGAGCACGCTGCTGTCGAAGGACCCTCCTCTGCATCACCCAGCCTGCTTCTGCCTGTCCTCTGAGCCACCGCAGAGAGCAGAAGCCGGGTGCTCTCACCTGCAGAGATGCACTTTGTTAAACACCATCACCCCTGTCTCACCTACCCTATAAAAAGCTGCCCTTGTCCCATTACAAGTTGGGATTCTTCAGCCTGGAGAACAGAAGGCTCCAGGGAGACCGCCTAGCGACCTTCCAGTACCTGAAGGGGCTACAGGAAAGCTGGGGAGGGACTGCTCACAAAGGCTTGTGGTGATAGGATGAGGGGCAATGGGGATAAACTGGAGAGGGGCAGATTTAGACTGGACAGGAGGAGGAATTTCTTCACCTTGAGGGTGGGAAGGCCCTGGCCCAGGTTGCCCAGGGAAGCTGTGGCTGCCCCATCCCTGGAGGGGTTCAAGGGCAGGTTGGATGGGGCTTGGAGCCCCTGATCCAGTGGGAGGTGTCCCTGTCCATCATAAGGGGGTTGGAACTGGATGATCTTTAAGGTTCCTTCCAATCCAAACTATTCTATGATTCTAATGACCAGCTTTCTATTTTTAACCTACACGTGGATCTTGCTGTTCCCTTTCCCCCCCCTTTTACACCATCATTTAAAACAAATTCTTAGCAAAGAGTCCTATGAATGACACACGTGTCATAGTTGCACCAACTCTGATCTTCAATATCTAGATGTCTGCCTGGTTTTCACTCAAAAGCCATCCGCAGCTTTCCAGGGGAGCTCCAGATTGCTAAGAACAGCAGAAGGAATTTTAGCCAACACCAAGCAATACTCCTCCTCCCCCTTTCCCAGGGAAATACCACGGTTAGATGAGAGGAAGAATGTTCCTTATGATGGGGCTCAGTGCTAAGGCTGCACAAGTCAGAACTAGAGCAGATCCCGGCTGAGGATGTTCAAGAGGAGAAGAGCATCATCTCCAATCACATCCATCTCTCCTACAAATCTGCCTCATGTGAGGCTGTCTCGGAGGGGCAGGCTGAATGGCTGGGGAAGGAAGAGTTGGGTCAGAGCAAGAATTCCGATAAGCAAGCTCATCTCAGGCTCCTCTCCCTCCTCCAGCCCGGCCAAGCACCCCCCCTGCGTGCCCGTCAGCTCACCGCTATGTGAACAGAGAAAATGTCCTTGACTACCTGCCAGCACTTGTCACAAGAGGGACAAAGTACTTGGGGCTCCAGCAGGCACTCTGGGATCTCTGGATTCACACATTTACTGGTCTGGGATGCAAAATATAGCTCGGAGCAGCTAAGAGGATGCTGTCAGGACCTGATGGCTGCTGCCACAGGAGCTGACACCTCTCTTGCACTTGCTCTTCTTCACCTGCTTCAGAGTTGTGGAAGAGGTGATTTAAGTCCAAACAAGTTCGAAGCTGAAGTTTCCATTCGCAGCTGCCTAAATCTGACACACACAATCGCTGATTCAACAGAGAAATGAAGCTGCTAGAGCACCAGCTCCCAGGCACAGCCTGTGCCATATGGCGCACGAACCCCACAGCCTGGCAGGAGACCCCACAGGAGACCCTGAGCTCTCCTGGCTGCTGCCCACTCTCCCCGTCCCACGCACTCCATCGGCGACCAGATCTGTGCTCCAGCCCCTTCCCCAGCTCCATTCCCCTTCTCTACACACGCTTCATCCCCTCAATATCCTCCTTGCACTGAGGGGCCCAAAAGACAATAAACAGAACCACTTAAAGATATTAAGCGTCACCTTATGACCACGAAACAACCAACTATCATTACAAATGTAAGAGTTTTAATTTTTGGTGATTTTGTTTCTTTTTTTCAGGAATAATCGACTTTTCCTACCATCCAACAATGTTTCTTGCCAGCCAAGAATAAAGAGAAGACAGAATAAACCTCAGAGCTGGAAAAAACAACTGGGATCTTCTGTTCAGTCATGGGGTTCCTGTACGTTTTTCCTGTAAAGTCATAACTCAGTTTTATATTTACTTTGTTAATTAAAACTGAGATTTATTAAATTTATAACTTAAAAATCCAATAAAGCAGAAGCCACCCTAGGCAGCAGCTTTTCCCTTGGCATAGCTGTTACAGCGGGCTATCAATCAGCTGCGAGCACGGATACACAAATTCACTGTGCCTATCAGAAAATGATAAAACAACATCCCATGATATAGGAAAGTGTTGCTTATCAGCACCACGTGTCATCATTCCACAAAACGCAGAATGATGTTCCACGCAGACAAATCCAAGGAGGAGGCCTTTCCCTCTGAGGAACTCGCTGTGCTGTGTTATTATCATTCCAGTAATGCTTGTCTCAAAAATTAATTCAATGCAAGTACCCTGGATACAGAGGAGCTGGAGAAGACGGCGCTCTAAGGGATCCCAAACCCACGCTGTTCTTTACCTCAGAATATTTCCAGTAATTTTGAACTATTCATTAAATAACCAACAAACTTTGCTGGAGCAAGCAAGACACTCAACTAGAAAGAAACCCTGAAGAGAGAGAGTGCAAACCTGCCTGAAGGACTTGCATAGAAAGACAGAATCGTTTGGTTCAAAAGACATTTGAGATTAATGAGTCCAACCGTACCTGTGTCCACTACTAAACCGGATCTGAGCACCTCAGATCCCTGTATTTTAAACCCCTCCAGGGATGGGGACTCCACCACCTCCCTGCGCAGCCTCTGCCAGGACCCAAGAACATTTTCGTTGAAGAAATACGTCCTGATGTCTAATCTGAACCTCCCCAGCACAACTTTGATGCGTTCCCTGTTGCTAAGGGGTAGGATGAGTGGTTGGTTGGGATGGACGCATCACCAGGCTCTTCGGAAGAGCCTGCTGGGCTTGACAGGAGGTCCAGCAGACGGAATTTTAAGATGAATTTCTCTATACTCTTCCCTCACCGCTTAAAAAATACATAAGAATCAGAGCGGAGTCTTTAACATCTAACCTTGCGATGTATTCGTGGAAGGAGCCCTTCAGAAGTCGCTGTTTGTTGATTCATTGTGTAATTAACCTCGTGCTTAGGACTCGATGAATTGCTAAAAATCCCATGTACGTGTCAGCGTTTTTCCAAATAAAAACACAGTCAGCTTTCTCAAACACTACTGTACCAGCAACAAGAAAAACCACAGCCCGGCCTAATTGTACAAATGATTACAACAAATATTTACGACTTCTGTGTGGTACTAAATAGTGGTAACATGTAAGAGACACAATGTGTAGTGAACATTACCTCTTGCATGAAAAATTAGCTTTTAGGCTTACAGTTTCTCCACTCTCCCTGCAAGTGAGATTTCTCTGAGACCACAAACATGTTTTGCTGTAGCTCCCGAATGGTTTTATTTACCTGCTCTGTAAATTCCTGCTCAAGAGAAAAACCAGGACATCTCACAGACCCACAAAAAGAGTTTTCTGATCACTTTAAGCCAAAAAAATCACTGTGGATGACCTGATATGTCCCTCCCTGTCTATTCCAGCATAGGGGAGTTGCGATCTCTCCACCAAGGACCAGAAATGAAAGCCGTGATCAGCCTGACAAGCCAGCACGCCCTGCAAATAAAAAGTGGATTTAACTTCCCTGCAATGGTTTGATCGGCACCTCCTGGCTAAACCTATCAGCAAAAAATAACTTGGGTGTTACTTTTGATTGAAAGAGAAAATCAGGTTATGGTGTGAATGTTGGGGTGTCCNAAATGGTTTTATTTACCTGCTGTGATTGTGCAAGGAAATTCCTGCTCAAGAGAAAAACCAGGACATCTCACAGACCCACAAAAAGAGTTTTCTGATCACTTTAAGCCAGAAAAATCACTGTGGATGACCTGATATGTCCCTCCCTGCCTACTCCAGCAAAGGGGAGTTGCAATCTCTCCACCAAGGACCAGAAATGAAAGCCATGATCAGCCTGACAAGCCACCACACCCCTCAAATAACAAGTGGATTTATCTCCCCTGCAATGGATTTATAGGCACCTCCTGCCTAAATTTATCAGCAAAAAAATAACTTGGGTGTTAATTTTGATTGAAAAAGAAAATCAAATTAAGGTCTGAGTGTTGGGGTGTCCTGTGCAGGGACAGGAGCTGGACTCCCTGGTCCTGGTGGCTCCCTCCAACTCAGGACATTCTATTATTCTAATTTGAAACAAATATAAAATAATCTTAAGGTCCCTTCCAACCCAAATTCCATTACAGAAGTTCTGGCTTGCTGCAATGGGTCAGTGCCTGTGTGTGTTATTAACAAATTACTTATTAATATAAAACGGACTTAAAGGCCAATGAATGGGGTGACTCAATTAAAGGCCAATAAAACGCTCCAAGGCAAATAAAAATACATGAAACTCATCTAAATTTTAAAATAATCAAAGCCTTCAGGAAAACAAATTAACACCCAAGAGTCTGTCACTCCTGAACTGTTTCTTAGCCAAGAAACTTGTGCCTCAGCTCCCAGCCCAGCAATTAGAAGCTGGCAAAGTGCTTGATTGACACAATAACGGTACTTAAATTAATGAAGCAGATAACGCCTGTAATCAAGGAGAAAAAAAACTAGAAAGGGGCTAGGTAGCATGTTATTAAACCACAAAAGAGTTGATTTGGTTTGATTTCATTTGAGCCTCAGCATGTTTACTAAACGTAGTGCGGTTTATAGGGACTTTCATCTCCTTACGCACACAGCAGTTTCCATTAAAATGCCAGCTTAGTTAATGATAAATCCCAGAGAGTTTGTGAGTTTATGGCATGTGAAACCTATAGAAAGTGTCAGTTGCCTCTCCCTAAAAACTGCTGCTGATATCTAGTGGCCAACGTTTCACAGACCAGATCTGGTGCGGGTGGAAAAGCAGCGGAAGGATCCTTACGTCAGAACAAGCTCTCTGGAAACTGTTCTCCTTTTCTTAGGGACATCAAGTTCTGTTCTCCAGCCTTTCTGAAAACTTAGCACATCCACAAACTGATGAAAGCACAGAGTATTTTGGGACCTACGGGAAAGATGAAGGTGAAAAGTCCTGTTTTGGCTGTGGTTACGCAGGGGCACTGAGTAACCGGACTTGGTTAAAGATTTCCCTGCCCACGCAGGAGTGGAACTGGATGGGTTTTAAGGTCCCTTCCAACCCAAACCAATCTGTGTTTTTCATTTATGATGGATTTTACACCACTTTTCTCTGGTGACCCACTAGCACAGCACCTCGTCTCAGAGGTGGGAACTTTCACTGGACTCCAGCGGAGCTGTGGGCTCTCATCGGGAAATATTCAAGGGTTTATTGCAATTGGCCTTTTGCCGGCTTCCCACAGAGAAAGCCAGAATAACTGGAATATGCATCAACTGACACTTCATTTTTCTCCACCTCTGGCATCGCCCTTCCAAAGTCCATTTCCAACTCAGCTGCCTGAGAAGAAGGAAAAAAAAATATTCTTCTAAGATCTCTAAGCAAATAAAAAGAAAAAAAAACCAGATTTGATCTAATTTAAAAGTCATCGAAGCTGTAAAATGACACGAGAACACACAAGGTCGAGTTTACTTAGGCCAGCAGCCTAAGGCGGGGGTTTAAGTGCTCATTACTGGTAAGTGCAGGCACGTGGTCCTCTCCAAAGCTCTCCTTCTGCAAGGGATGCACAGCACAGAGATAACCTTGGGACAGACACGCTGTCCTCTGCTCCAGCAGCCGCCACAGATCCACCTTCTTGTCCTGCCAGGCTCTCGAGGGGCAGCCCTGCTCTCTGGAGTAGCCAACGGGAGGCGTCTGTCCTTGTGCCAGGGGTTGTCGCTAAGAACACATGGAGAACTAACAACAACACGAGGAAACACCCAATGCTCGGGAAGCTCTGCCAAAACCTCTCTGGTTTGAGATGTCACTATTGCTGTAACAAAAGGATGAGATGAAATGCACTTCTAACTTCATAAGCTGTTGGATGCGTTCCTGGTTGTATTAATAACCCAGTGCTCTGCTGTATTCAGAGTGAATATCACTGCTTAACGAAAAAACAAGCTTCATAAACCCTGCTAAAAGTAAGATGACACTTCAGCTTTTAAAATCCGAATTTGTGCTTTTCTTCAGTTGATTTGTACCCACAAGCACAAACAACAATATGAATCTACAAGAAAGGGGAGAGAGAAGAGCAGTCGTACAGGCACTAGGATGTTTGAACGACTTCACGTTTGTGTTACGCAGACAGGGGAAACCCAAAGGATTCCAACTCTAACACCTCCCTTCCTGTAATCCAGGCAGATTACACCATCAATACATCGTAACAGGAAGGATCCATTTGGATCACATAAATGTAAAGAGAACCATACAAGATATTTGATCTAATTTGCTGCTTCTCTTGCCGACCACAAACCCTGGCACCCAAGCAGCTTTGCCACGTTACCCAAGTCCTCCCTCCACTCCACACATTTCCAGCAGTGGGAGCAGAGACTCAAACGACTGAGGCACCAGCTCGTGCAGAAACACTCCTATGCGCGGGCTCTGTGTTTAGTGGGAGCTGCCTTTTCCTCACTGGACACAGAGTATTAGCTTTAAAAGGCCGAGATAAAATCTAAAGTCCCTGAAACACGTCCCAGGTGCTGGAGTCAATAACACAGTCGATAATGAACGGCTCGGTTTCTGCTTCCCCGCCAGGAACACCGAGTACTTTCAGCTCACCGCAAACACGCTGCGTCCTCTCCGTGTGTTTCTCTCAGATGCAGTTCCAGAATGATGCTCCCATTGATTCCTGCTTTCTCCAGACCGCTGGATCAAACATCAAACCTACTTATTTATGACCAGAGGTTTTTAGGTAATAAAGTGAAGCAAAATAAAACAAAACTCAAACCCCATAAAATGTCCTACTTTCTCCTTCTCCCTTATACACACTCAGCAAAACCTGAGCCCCGGGAGATGTGGAATCCACTCCAAGCATCATTGAAGACAGCACACTTAAATCAAGAAAGCTACAAGATTTGATGCTGCAAGGCTTTTTGCTTAACGCTGGCTTTTGGAGATTTGTAAGGTTTGTAGACCAGAAGTCAAAGCTCACAGCTTTTGGTGAGAAGAATCACTTCAAGGCAATTTCTGCTATAAAACCACCATCTCTTTCCAGCATCCTTCTTACCATTTCATAGCAAACACTGACGAACAGCAAAACTGGTCAGAGCTACAGGATCACAAGATCATAGAATCAGGGAGGGGTTTATATTGGAAGGGACCTCCAAGCCCATCCAGTCCCACCCCTGCCCTGGGCAGGGACACCTCCCACGGGATCAGGTTGCTCCAAGCCCCATCCAACCTGGCCTGGAACTCCTCCAGGGATGGGGCAGCCACCACTGCTCCATCCAAAATGGGTCAGGGCCTCCTCACTCTCCCTGTGAATTTCTTCCTAATGTCTAATCTAAATCTTCCCCTTTCCAACTTAAAGATCATAAAAGTACCCCCCAAATCTACCAAGAGCAGTTTGCACACAGGGTTTCCCTTCTCCTTCTACAATTCAGATTAAGCCTGAAGTAAATAAAGCTGAGTGTAACTCGCAAGATCTTAATTTCTTAATTATTCACAGGCATAAGTAGTTATAGCTTGCACATTGATTTTATCCTTCATTTAGGACTATCGATATGTGAGGCAGCAACACATGAAGTTGACAACTTATTGCAGCTCAGATAGAGGTGAGACAGCTAATGCGTTCGAGGAACCAGATGTTCTGGTAGGTACCTGTAAAATGGAGTTGGAGCCATCTGCTCTCAGAGCTTTGCCACTTAGATGATGTGATATTGCATTCTCAATTTCCTCCCTTGATACTGCTGCTCCTAATTGAGGTTTCCATTCCTCTGAGGGTCACGGGGGTGTTAAGTTTCTTCCAGAAATTATGTCCCAATGTAAAAGGAAATTTAAATAAAAATGAGCAAAGACCCTTGTCACCTTCTCATTCTCCGTGTGCCCCAGAGCTGGTACCATCGAACTGGAAAGGGACGGCCAAATATCAGTAACAGACTTACTTCTCTCCAGACCTCAAAGTTGGCTTTTGCACTTCAGTTATAGTTGACACTTTGTGGTCTTGACACCACGAGGCTGGGAAGCAATGAACTTTGGCTTGCAAAGCCCAGAGAGTTATTTTAAGACCCTCCTGCTCTGTGTCTAGGTCGCCCTTGAACACTTCTGGCTGCCTCGGCTGTCCTCACAGAGGTTATCATCTCCTATCGGATTCCTCCGTCACAGGGATTCCTCGTGCAGCATTAACACTCCCAGGGTGGCCCTACCCTTCACCTCCCCGTGGTGAGGGTAATCACCAGATAAAAGGGTTGTGGAAGCAGCTCTTGTGGCTCACTAGGGTTTGGCTACCACTAGGTCCTCGGGAGACCATCAACAAGCAACTTTAATCACAGCATCCCTGAAACCAGGAGGATCCCCGTGCCCTTTCTTTATCAGTGGTGGGACCTTAGCACAGCTGAAGTTCACGTTTCAGCCTGTGGAGCCGCGCTGATTCGCAGGCTCAGCCTTACGTCTTTTGCTTTGCCCTTCAAGCACATATTTCAACCTTCCCAAGCACTCGCCCTTCTCTGTGACAGCTCACAAGTCGCCACTCCAGAAGTTCAGTTGGGATAAATGCTAACTGCCTGTTAGAGATGCTTCTAATGAAGCAGCTTCCATGCTGGATGTTCCCTGCATTCAGTCTGGAAGCAGACTCTGACTCAGGACTGCGTTAAACCATACCTGGTCTCATCGGGGGGAGCGCTCAACATGTTTCCAATATACTCTGCTTGGAACTGTTCTGGTTTTTTTTTTACAGGCTGCACAAAATAAGCATCAACCCTATGGCTCACAAAAATAGATCTCTGGAAAACAAATGCTGACTGATCACCATGACTGAAGGTGGAAAGATCCTGCTCTGGAGGAGCACGGGTTTCATACGCAGGGTTGCACGGACAGGCCATTTGGAAGGTGGAGTTTGCACCATGCTGCCACCTCTAAAACACTCCTAACAGTCCATTCTCTGGGCTAACTTCAACTAAATGGAGACAAAGAATCTTTAACACTTCTGTATCTGACAGGCTGAGAGAGCTGGGGTGGAGACAAGGCACCAGGGAGACCTTAGAGCAGCTTCCAGTACTGAAAGGGGCTCCAGGAAAGCTGGGGAGGGGCTTCTCAGCAAGGCCTGATGTGACAGGATGAGGAGTAATGGCTTTAAAGCAGGGGAGGGGACATTTAGACTGGATATATGGAAGAAATGTTTTACAAAGAGGGTGGCAAGGCCCTGGCCCAGGTTGCCTAGGGAAGTCGTGGAAGCCCCATCCCTGGAAATGTTCATTGTCAGGTTGGATGGAGCTCTGAGCAATCTGACGGAGTTAATGATGTCCCTGCTCTTGCAGGGGGGTTGGACTGGATGACCCATAAATGTCCCATCCAATCTAAAGCATTCTATGATTCCATGATAGCCTGGGCATGCTTTATTATTGGAAAAATTCTCCTACCAACATTTTTCTGCCCAATTTATTCTTTCCCTTCCAGTTACAGCTCATTCCTTACGCCTGGGCTTTATCTTTCTGAATTACAGTAAAAAAAACAAGCTAAGATTTAAGTGCTGCGGCACTCACAGCCCTCCCCAATATTTCATGCAAAACTGAAGCCCTTCCAAATCTAGATTCTATTTGAGTTGGAAAAGTTCTACCAACATGAAGCATTTGCTAACATCCCCCGCTGCTGCCCCATTTCTGCAAGGGCCTCTTCTCCCAAGGG
>WAAB01002852.1:0-22655 GCA_013389865.1 Piaya cayana
TTCTATGACTCTATGATTCTGATCTAGTGGATTGTAACTAGATGATCTTTAAGGTCCCTTCCAACCCGAACTATTCTATGATTCTAAGGATCTCCCATCCTGGAATGGGGTAAATTAAAAGGTAGTTGCCTATTGTAAGAAAATAACTCTTCTGTGTTAGCACCCAGTGTTTGAGTTCACTGCCTTTTCTTTCATGCAAGAAAAACTAAGCCTTTTTAGGCTTAGCAAAATTTGTACAGCGAACAGGCTCACACTTCTGAGTGAGCTTATAATGGAGAAGGAAGCTGTTTCAAGAGGTGCTTATAAACCAGGTGTATTATAAAAACCATTATGGGCCTTAAGGAAGTGGTTTGTAAATGTCAGGGGTTGTAAACCAAAGTAAATTGTTAATATAATGAAAATATAGCCAAGTGCAGAACGTTAGCACTGATGAAAAGTGTAAAGAAAAAAATTATTAGGAAGCACTGCTTTAAGTTTGACTTGAAGAAACTTCTGTATCAAATACAAAATCACACAGAATCACTAGGTTGGAAAAGACCCACAGGATCATTGAGTCCATTCTTCCTTATTTGAACAGCAAAAGGCTAACTGCACTTGAGACTTTTTTTTTCTTCTATAAACAATAAGAAAGCCTCATGACAAGCCAAGTATAATTTACTTATTACTTTACAACTACAGTAAAATGTTCAGAAACTATACAAAGACTTTAGACAGTAAACACGGATTTAATACAACTGTGGCTCAGTTACACTGGATCCTTGAAGAAGGAGTTCCCAGTACAACTTCATTAACCTGCTTGTATCGCAGGACAGTTCACAGTAGGACATACACATCTGCAGCATCCCAACACCTTTGGTCCACCACCAAGCTCTTCTTCCCTTTTATCTTGCAAATGTGCATGCGTTTGCCTGCCTCTTCAGCAGGCGTTTACCTAAAAGATAAAGTAATTACAGTATATCCAAAGATGAGGTCTTTCTTTGAGAGATAAAATTATGTAACAACTTAAAAATAAAAATGTTTTGAATTTTGCTAAGTGAGACATGCTAAGGGTTCACAAACTTCTATTCCTGAGCAGATTACAGACTGTCATTATTACCCAAAAGCCCTCCCTACAGCCTCCCCTGGTTTCATGGCTAGTCAAAAAGAAAAAAAAAACCTATCCAAATTAAAAAAAAACATGGAAAGGAGCTTAAACTTCTTCTGTGAAACCGAAATACTGGTGTATGTGCTTTTAGGAATATGAACTTTTTCCTACAAGGTTTACAGGTGTTAACTGCCTGCATGTGTTTTGTTCTTCTTGTGGCTTCTGTTGTGGTAGTGAGACAGGAAAACGATAAGGGATTGTTAGGCCTTGTAGTAAATTAGACCTTGCTAAGTGTAAGTTCAGTGTAGGATGAAACTCTCACCAGCCAAACTAATTCATAAAACGGAATTAAAGTTCAAGTAGCTGTAAAAAATATAAAGATCATAGCTTTTTTAAAATGCTTCTTGCCCCCCCTTTTAAGCAACTCTGATTTTTATGCTATACAAGAATTCAAGACTTGCATAGCTATATCCCTGTAACAGGAAGAGGAGATTTTTATGAATAGTCTTTTATAAATTTTATTTTCCTTCTTTTCTGTCAAGAAGGATCTACTTTATACTAAAAAGCCTTCTGTGTCACGTGATAACAGTAAGAAATGCAAACCGTCACTACTGAGCTAGGCAGGACTCGAAATCAGTAGCCAAAAAAAGATAAAGTTATCATTCTTTTATCAGTTCAGAAATCTTTGCTATACTTTGTATATCCAGTCCCGTGCAATTACAAGTAGAAGCTCACTGAGCCCAAGCTAAACACATCAATTCTCTTCCTGTTTTGGTAACTTTTGCAAAAGCAGGACAAACTGATTCATTCTAACTTAACCTTCAATTATTGTTGTTATTTAAAAAAAAAAAAGCTCAAAGCAGGATACAGCAGATGTGGAATTACCTTCCTCAGCCACCTCCAGCCATCGGTGGTGGACTGGGGCCTCCGCCCCAGTGATTTATTCGACCCATCCTACGCCGAGGTTGTGCTGGAGGCCTGGCGAGAAAGCAAAGAAAACACCATCTAATCAACCAGCATTAAATTGTTAAACTAGAAATACAACAGTGCTGTCTCAAAACGATAGCAATTAGGAAGTTAGAACCTTTGGAAAAATTGTTAGGGTGTCATGTGACAACCCGTAAAAAAAACTACAACTCCACTTTCACAGATTTTCTCTAACAAACGCTTCTAATTACTCCTGTCTCACAGGTAACAGGTTTTTACATAGTCCTATGAAAGAGTTAGGCAAACCAATAAGACCAATGAAACACAGTGACTATAGCATTTATAGAAAATATATCCCTGTAACAAAGTGTTCTGCTATATCTGTAGATAGTCTAATACATTAAATGATTGATATGATGTAAATCATATACTGAATATAAGCAAGACTAATAAAAGAATTACGTGAAAAATCATACTGCCTCTCAGAAGTTTGAAAAATTGTTTCCATGAGAGTCAAGACTATCCTGTTACCACTGCTATCCGAAAGTGTGTTGTTATCAATGAATTTCAGACAGGATACAACAGATAAACAACATTTCAGTCTTCTAACATGGCCTGATTCAATACAAATCACAACTGTAATCTGAACATGTCACTTAGCTAGGACAGGGAAAAATCATAACAAGTGCGAATATGAAAAAAATACCCTCTTCCATCACTGTATGCTGAATAGGAAGATGATGTGTAGCCTCTTCTTCTCAAATCTGGTTGAATAATGCTCTGGAAACTGAAAAGCAAAACATCAGTTAGGTGAACTGATTGCTAGGTATTGTTTATGAATTTTTGGATTGCAAGATAAGAAATGGCCTGGAAAACAATAAGTAGTGTTCAGGAAAGAACCTTCTCAAGGTTACTGTTTAGTAAAGGTTGGCAATTTTTATCCTTTGGCAATTTTTATCCTGTGTACAAGGATAAAATTCCAAATTACAGTAAGGCTCAAACTATAAAATCTTTCTCTTTTTCTGGTAAATGAAGTACAAGAAGTGGATAACGCATAAACCTATAATTGAAATAATGAAGGACTGTTGAATACATCAAAAGAACTTTTTTATTTTGTAACTGGCTGTGATATGGGGCAATCTGTGATTACTGCTCTGTGATTATTTTTACATATCCCGAATCTGTTGTCATCAGTAGAAATTCTCCAAATAATACCTTAATTATTTCATCAGGAACTAGCTGTTTCACAAAAGTATATGCCTTTTTGCAGTATTAAAGTGGAAGAAATGTAAGAAAACTCATTCGAACTGCTAGCAAGTTAGCATCACTTCTCATACACTTTTTATTAAATATATTATAGTGCTTAATAGCTAAAGCCACAGTCATAGCAAAACATCCACATACATTTTGGGGACAGTAGGCACAGAATGCTGAAGAGTAAATCTAACATTTTCATTGTGGTGTTATTGATAGCACTGAGTAGCTTCTACTTAGGATGGATCTAAATTAAAGCTCATGAAAAGAATTGATTTCTACTTACAACAGAACAATAAAATCTGCTATTGACCATAAGAAATCTGTTATAGATGACAGGCGCCACGGAGCCCGACTCTGGTTGTCCAAAACTTGTCCTGTAACACGTGAAAATACAAAACGCTCAATGATCATCTGTGACACTGCAATCTCACAGAATCATGGAATGGTTTGAGTTGGAAGAGACCTCAAAGCCCCCCCAGTTCCAACCCCCTGCCATGGTCAGGGACACCTCCCACAGGATCAGGTTGCTCAAAATGCCATCCAGCCTGGCCTTGAACACCTTCCCTGGGCAACCTGTCCCAGTGCCTCACCACTCTCACCGTGAAGAAATTCTTCCTCGTATCTAGCCTAAATCTGCCCCTCTCTAGTTTATATTCATTACCCCATGCTCTATCACCACAAGCCTTTGTAAACAGTTCCTCCCCAGCTTTCTTGTAGCCCCTTCAGGTACTGAAAGGTTACTATAAGGTCTCCTCAAAGCCTTCTCCAAGCTGAACAACCCCAACTCTCAGCCTGTCCTCGCAGGGGAGGTGCTCTAACCCTCTGATCATCCTTGTGGCCTCCTCTGGACCCATTCCAACAGCTCCATCTCCTTCTTATGCTGAGGATTCCAGAACTGGACACAATATTCCAGATGAGATCTCACAAGAGAGGAACAGACGGGCAGAATCCCCTCCCTCACCCTGCTGCCCACACTTTTTCTGATGGAGCCCAGGATACGGCTGCCCTTCTGGGCTGCAAGCGCACAATGCCAGCTCATCAACCAGCACCCCAAGTCCTTCTCTGCAGGGCTGCTCTCAATCATTTAATCCCCTATCCTGTATTGAAATCAGGGATTGCTGTGACCCGGGTGTAGTACCTTGCAGTCAGCCTTGTTGAACCTCATGATGTTCACAGAATCAGAGAACAGTTTGGGCTGGAAAAGACCCTAAAGGCTAGTTCCGAGCCCTCTGTGATGGGCAAGGACACCTCTCGCTAGACCAGGCCACCCGAGGCCCATCCAACTGGTCTTGAACTGCAGTGATGGGGCAGCCACAGCCTCCCCGGGCAACACGGCCCCACTTCTCCAGCTTGTCCAAGTCCCCTTAGATGACGTCCCGTCCTTCTGCCGTGACAACTCCGCCACTCGGCTTGGAGTCCCGATGTGATCGCCACCCCCGGGCACACGCCGCGTCCCGCGGCACCCACAAGCCCACCCGCCCGGCCTCCCTTCCCCGTCGCGCTCCCGATGGAGGCGAAGCACGCCCGGGCTCCTTGCACCCTGCGCACACGCGCGTTGCGGCCCGTCTGAGCTGACAGCGGCCGCCGAGACCCCGTCTTCCCTGCTCACAGGCTGGCCCGGCCCCGCCGCCCCTCACCGTTAGAGATGTACACCATGGCGGCGGCCCCGGCCCTGCGCCGTCACCCGCCCGCCGCCCCGCCCACTGCGCCTGCGCACAGCGGCACCAGCTGTGCCTTGCGAACGGGGCGGAGCCTATGCGAAAGGGGCGGGACCGATTGCAAAGGGGGCGGGGGCGAGCTAGAAGGTGAAGGCTGAGGGGAGGAGGCGGAGCCAGCAGGGGCGGGGCCTAAGAGAAAGGGGCGGGGTCAAGCCCCCCTGCAACAAAACTTATTTTCACAGAACTGCCTTGCTTATTCTCATACTCTCTCTGGGCCCCCTCACCACAAGAAGGATGTTGAGGCTCTGGAGTGAGTCCAGAGAAGAGCAAGGAAGCTGGTGAGGGGGCTGGAGAAGAAGAGGAGCGGCTGAGAGAGCTGGGGGTGTTTAGCCTGGAGGAGGCTGAGGGGAGACCTCACTGCTCTCTGCAGCTACCTGAGAGGAGGTTGTGGAGAGGAGGGAGCTGGGCTCTTCTCCCAAGTGATAGGGGACAGGGCTAGAGGGAATGGCCTCAAGCTCTGCCAGGGGAGATTTAGGCTAGAAAGGGTCACAGGGCAGTGGCAGAGGCTGCCCAGGGAGGGGGTTGATTCACCTTCCCTGGAGGGCTTAAGGGACGGGTGGATGAGGTGCTGAGGGACATGGTTTAGTGTTTGATAGGAGTGGTTGGACTCAGTGATCCGGTGGGTCTCTTCCAACATGGTTGTTCTATGATTCTATGATCTGCCCATCCTTTAAACCCCTCCAGGGAAGGTGAATCAACCACCTCCCTGGGCAGCCTCTGACACTGCCCAGTGACCCTTTCTGTGAAAAACTTCCTCCTAATCTCTAGCCTAAATCTCCCCTGGTGGAGCTTGAGGCCATTCCCTCTTGTCCTGTCCCTGATAGGAGGGAAGCTTCCAAATAGTTGAACTCACGGTGCATTACGATGCTTTATTAAGCTAATAGACTTTAGAAAGTGCTTGTTTACAGATTCTGTTCTTGAAGGTCATCAAAACATGCTCCTAAGAGCGAGTTAAAAAGAAAGAAATCGGGAGAGTTTTGGCCATCGCTTGCTCTTCTGGCGCAATGTGACTGGTCCCATCAGACTTCACTTGTTTAATGCTGAGTGGCAGGAGCTTTAGTTCTGGAACCAGTGAGGCATATATTGTCAGGTTGCTTTCTTTTGTCAATTACAACTGTTCTGAAGAGACACTAAGTTCACTAATAATAGCTTTTTAAGATTCCTCCTGTTACTTTGGGTTAGTAGATTTCCATGCATAGAAAGTGACACCGTTGCCTTCAGCTTTCAGATATGTTTCATTGCTTGACAGCATCGTGTGTAGACTTTGCATTTTTAGCCTGAGGCTTATTTTCTAAAGTGGTTTTTTCAGATGACACTGGGCTACACTAATAAATTAGAAAAAAAAATTAGTAGTAACTTATACCGTCTACATTTTTGCATGGGAATTGCCTATCTTAATAGTAAGTTACCCTGCTTGCATAGCCAATATTAGATTCCTGATACATCGTATAAGGAAAAGACGTGCCCTTCGAAGATGCAAATGTAGAGATTTCTTCTGAGTGTTTGCTTAGCAATGATATAAAACCTGAGAGTCTCTTTCATTGGGTAAATTGCTTGTATGGTTCTGTAACCTTCTTGAATGTTGGCTTCAGCAGTCTGATACATTTACAAATACGACAATGCTGAGATGTCCAGTGGCTGAATATATCCTATATTTGGGTACGCACAAAGTAATGCTTCTGCAAAGAATGGTTAAGCCCAGAAGATTAATTTATTAGGCTGATATAAAAGAAGAACTGGAAGATAGCTTGTTCCTTTCACTCTCTGAAGCCAGTATTTGAGTCTTTTAATGTTGAATATATCTTTTTTTCTAGCTATTCTGCCTTTTTGATGATCTTGAGACAACACTTAACTTTTTTTTTTAATATGGACAGAAGCATGAGAGTGTATGGAGTGCCAGTATTTAAATATTTGGGTTTTTGATCCTTCCCTCTCTTTCTGTTATTTTCTAATTAAGTTAAGATTGCACTTTTCATTATTGCTATCATTGGAAACTTGCAGTCAGTTCAAGCTCCGTATAAAACGAAGATAGAGTGTTTAACCACCTTGCGTATTTTGTTTTAAGGATGAAACAGAATAAACTTGATACTTCTGGCAGAATCGGTTTCCTTAATAAGAACCGTCAATTACATTTGGCTCCCTGGCACATGGTCAGGCATGCAGAGCGTATCTTTCCACCTGGGTTCCTCATGTCATTCGAAAAGCCAGAATTAAAAGGGACAGAAGAGGGATTGCAGTTCTCTCCCTTTCATCACATAAACTTTCCCTCTGTGCAGCTGGTGCACTGAAAACACAACTGCTTCAGGACAGACTCAATAGATATTGACTGTGAGAAGAAAAGAGTGTTAATTCTTTAGTGTGATTTTTGTCATAGGGAATTTTAATGGTGGAGATCCTTAATCCTCTCAGTACTTCATCAATGTAAAATGAGCTTCCTTATGTCTTTCTGTGAGGGTTTTTTTCCCCTTCTCCTGTTGCCAGCCTCCCTAAAATCGCTGTCCCTTGACTGTGAAGCGTAGATCTTCGTTACAATATATCATCTGCAGTAATGAATATCCTGCAAATCATGCGCTTGTTCTCACTTCAGCAGTTAATTCTTTCAGTATTTCATGGCACATACATGTAGCCACTAGGAAGCACAAAAGAGTTTGGATTAGCAGAAATGAGAGGAAGCATAGAAGTAAGAAATAAAATATAGAAACATTCTTTTGTTTTTATTCTTCGTTTTACATTTTGATTTATGGGAGCTCATGCATTGCTTGAGCTCGCAGGAGAGTTAGTCTTGGGGGGAGGAATGTCTAGTGGACCATGAGTTGATTGATATACTTTGCCTGAGACTGTAGGGAGGGAAGAAAAAAGACCACCACCCCCTCCCGCAACCAAACCACCACAGGGTTTTCAGGTGGCTATGGGCAGCAGGAGGCTGTGGTGCTACTCAGCGAAACTGAGCTAAACCACAGCGAAACTGCTCTAAATCATCTTGAAACTTCATATTAAAAAAAGACTCAGCGAACTTCCCAGGCTGTCTTGGCCATGCCAGAACTGAGAGATACGTGGTTACTTTTGTGGGGGTGGCTGCTGGTGCTTTGTGACAAAGCTAGTTCCTTCGTCATTAATTTGCTTTGAAAAAAAGAGAAGACTACATATAATTTAAGCTGAGTGCCAACCATCTTAGGGTAGTAGCACTTGATAACATCTCTCTTTCTCTCTCCTGTTCTTACCATCTTATCCCAAAATCAGCAGTAGTCTTTGACCAGTGTTGCTTGATGAAGAGGCAGATTGCCTTGTTAAAGGTACACCATGGAGTATGAAAAAAATAATTTGAGGACTGCTTAGATTAATTGATAGTTAGCTGATATAGCAGGGCAAACCAAGTAGACTCAAAGTTCCAGCTACCTGAAGGTAATGAATGTCACTGCATCCTGGACAAGAAGCTGCTTCAGGACTTTCAGGGACAATGTATTCATTGCTCTTCAGCTTGTCCAATGTAGCAATTAGTGTGATTAAGCTAGCGCCAAATCTGTTTTAAATACTATTGCACTGGATCGTTAACTTTAAGACTGTCATTATGTTCTCCCTTTCTCCCTACTGCATTTACCTTATTTAGGGAAGATACTAACTCTTATATTCACTTGGATCAAGAATATATCAATGCTTTTGTCGTTCTTAAGGTATTACTCAAACTGTCTGTATATTAGGAATTATATTGGACCAGAAGGGAGGGGGAAAAAAAAATCAGCTCTTTGCCTTTGTCACTTGAAACTCCTACTGAAATAATAACAAGCATCTTTAGATCCATAATTTGCAAACCTGTTGGTGTTTGGCCAGTTGTGTGTGTGATTGTTATCTTGATGGATGCTCTTGTAGGTTACCTTCAAGGTTGCCTAGAATAAAAAAAAATGATAGAGCTATTTGTAGGTCCTGTAAAGGAGATGATGCGAGGTAATTCAGAAGAAATTGTCAGGTAATTCTCAAGCGGTTCCTTTTATTGAGAAGGCAGATCAAGGCATGCTAGATTTTCTAGTGAGAACTATTGGGACTGGCTAGAGGAAGCTATAAGGGGTACCTGAAGAGGAGTCAGCAGTGGGTAGTGAGTGAAATGTTTTTTTTGGAAATAACTTAAATAGTAGTAAAAACTGCATGGAAAATTGGTTGAGTTTTGGAAATTGATCCCTTATCCATGTTCGTGCAACTGAAGTAAATTCTGCTGAGTCCTGGGGAGCTGTCATTGAAGTATAAAAAGATTGCGAAAACACTTTTATTTTTGATGTTTCTTTTTAATGAAGCACAAAAAGTAATTAAATCTCTTTCTGGAACAGACAGTGTTATATTTTTATGTACTAGTCTATACAAAAGCTGCGTGTCAGTAATTATACTTGCTTTCGACCTCTCCCTTGTTTGTTGGTTTGGGTCTTTTTCTACATTCTCATAGTTAAATTAAAAAATTCCCTATGTTTCTCAGTTTGCCCTTGAGGGTTGGAACGAAATGTATGCAGAACTGTTCCTGTAGAGCTGCTGAAGAATATGGTGGATTCTGTCTCTCTGGTGTAGACCAGGAGACACATTGTGTTAATTTGATAGGAATGGTTGGACTCGATGATCCGGTGGGTCTCTTCCAGCCTGGTGATTCTATGATTCTATGAATTAATTTTTTCATAGCTGCATCATTTGTTAAAATACATTTTGGAGAAATGGTTGTATTTCTGGATAGGTGTTAGCTTTTTCACTTCCAGACCTGATGCATACCATAAACTCAGTTTCTCTAAAGCACTTCTATTCTAAATCTGTTTTTATCTAGGTGGCCTTTGAAAGCATATGCATGCAGTACTTGGTATCTTGAAATAAATGGAGAGAACTTTCACAGTTCTGGAGAATCGTCTGACTCGATAAGTACCAAAGGAGAGAGAGTTTTTCTTTTGCACTAGCCAGATGGGTTCCACAGATTCCATATTGCACAATCCAATCTATAGTCTTGGCGATAGTTTCTAATGTACAGCTTAGCTTCAGGTTTTGATTTGTGATGAGCTTCACTTCATTAGTTAGCGATTCTGAAGTGTGCGATCCATCATCTGTTTGTTTGATCCGGTAGCCATATAGTTCTAGAAATTGCTTTCCAATAGATGCTTTTATTGTATCATGATTTTGGAGGGAGGACAGTTCCTTACTAGCTGGACATTTTCAGACTTTTACAAAATGGGGATCAAGGATATATAATGCTTAAGAAAATTTCCTTTTAATTAGCTATTCCACTTCCTTTGGAGGAAATGAGACCCATCGGATCTTCGAGTCCAACCATTNTTATGTAGCCATTTCATGCTATCTTTTCTTTTGGCATGAAAATAAATAAGTTACAAATATGTCTAATTAAAAGTTTGATACTAAAGAAAAAAACTAAGTTTTATAAATTAAGTGACAGTGCTTCGGTTCATTTTTTCCATAAAGCGCTTTTATTGGCTCCTTAGAAAGACTCGAAGCAGCTGTATTTAAATTAAGGTGGAAAAATTTATAAGCAGAATAAAATGGTCATAATGTTTCAAATTAACAACAAGTAAAATAAAATAACTGTACCATAAAAGTGAGTGAAAGAGAGATAAAATCTACATTGTGTGCGTTGCCCCTTCACTGTGAAGACCATCTTTTCTTAGGGAATTTGCTTAGTTCACAGCTACTGGTAGCACTTTAAACTACATTTTGGTTCTAAATATATTGGAATGTTGAGTGGTGATGTCGTGTAAAACTTATATTCAATAAATGGTGTGCGAGAACAGTGTAAATATCAGTGTATATGTATAGATTACTTACCAGGTAATTACAAGTAGCTGTCATCATGCATGTAAAACTATGATGATTCAAGGTAGAGAAAGTAATTACCTTTCTGCCTCTCTTTTTAATGCTAGTACTTATTTTCATGTGAAAAAACTACAAGTTCTTTTCCAGGTCATTTTTGCGTGTGTGGTTTCTCTCTGAAAAACTTGGGAAAGAAGTCTGAAAAGTAAAGGCTTTTCAGGCCCTCGTGGACAATTTGTATTTGATCTTTCCCAGCGAGTTAATCTCCTTTTGCAAAGCAAATTCTTTATAGATCAGATGGTCCCAGGCATAAAAAAAACAATAAAGCCAATGTGGTGTCTGCAGTAGGTATCCAGCAAGTTATCAGGAATCCAGGTAGCATGAAACAAACTGAGGATACCTGTGATTGTTGCTTTTCTAATTAAGCAATGGATCTTTTTTGTGCAGTAATAGAAACTTCTTCCATGAAGTGGTCTGCCTAGCGTGTGTTTCCAGAGAGTTTAATTAGATAATGGACTTGGGTTTGCATCTTGGGATTTCAGAATTTTGCAGAGCAACACGATTTGATTGTCACGTTCTGGCTGCTTCATTGCAAACCTGATGGCAGAAGCGGTATCAAAGCTGTCAGAACCAAGCAAAGAAACCCTGTCAATAGCTATTAAAAAGCAAAGCATGTATTTATGTAAGTAATGCTGAACTTCAAGAGTACATCTACAAAAGACCTTGCTACTTGTGGGCTATATTGTAGTCATAATTATGGAGAGAATTATGGAATGAATAGTCAATAAGGTAAGGTAAAAATGTCAGCCCTTAGTGTTATTTGAAGAGGTCCCTTGAAATTACACTCTTTCATGAAAGCGTTTTAAATGTAATGTGAGGCACTTACAAGATGTTAGATACACATTTCAAACGTGAATATCCTCTTTCTTATCTTCACTTAAATGACCTTTCACGCTACCCTCCTCATCAGTCTCTTTGCTAAAAAAATTTGCAGCTTGCACATCTCTTTATTTCAGTGGGTGCTTAATACAAATGCATTCAGTGATTTGGCAGGTGCAGGCGCAGTTCACTTCACAATCTCAAGGACAGCGGATCCAGTTATTCACTAAACATGCAGATAGGCTGTGGCATCATTTATCTAACTGTATCCTGGTGGTTTCTGTTCAACAGGTTTTCATTGCAGGGCTCATCTCCAATACTGATCGATAATTTGTGTGTAGTACATGCTGTTACAGTTCCATTATAGAATGCACTGCAGAAGAAACTCCAGACACTTTCATCCATTTTGGCANATGAAAGCGTTTTAAATGTAATGTGAGGCACTTACAAGATGTTAGATACACATTTCAAACGTGAATATCCTCTTTCTTATCTTCACTTAAATGACCTTTCACACTACCCTCCTCATCAGTCTCTTTTCTAAAAAATTTGCAGCTTGCACATCTCTTTATTTCAGTCGGTGCTTAATACAAATGCATTCAGTGATTTGGCAGGTGCAGGCGCAGTTCACTTCACAATCTCAAGGACAGCGGATCCAGTTATTCACTAAACATGCAGATAGGCTGTGGCATCATTTATCTAACTGTATCCTGGTGGTTTCTGTTCAACAGGTTTTCATTGCAGGGCTCATCTCCAATACTGATCGATAATTTGTGTGTAGTACATGCTGTTACAGTTCCATTATAGAATGCACTGCAGAAGAAACTCCAGACACTTTCATCCATTTTGGCACAGGAGAGCTGCAAGTGGCACATTTACAGAAAACTGTAAGTGGCTCTCGCCGTATGATCAGGCTGTGTAACCCTTCTCTCATGTGAACTCAAAAAGCAGCTGTGCAAAATTGTGAAAGAAAAATTTATGAAGGATGAGGGAGCACAAAGATATCAGCTCTGGGTCAAGAAGGCTGAGCTGCGAGCTGGTGGAGGTTGGGAGAGTATACTTTAGAATTATCATTCCAAGTTATTTTTCAATGTTTTTCCTTTGCTTCCAGTCTTGGCATCTGTTGGAGGCAGAGTTCTCACTTGGCTGGCTGGCTTAATGCAGAGAATTTTATGTTAAATTCTTACAATACTTTAAGGATTTTCACTAGTATATTTAAAATTGTTAACCAAGTCATCTTCTTTCACCTTCCCTGGAGGTGTTTAAGGCACGGGTAGACGAGGTGCTGAGGGACATGGTTTAGTGTTTGATAGGAAGAGTTGGACTTGATGATCCGATGGGTCTCTTCCAGCCTGATGATTCTATGATTCTATGATTCAAATGTCTAATGGGTGCTTCAGCATTTAGCAGATAAGGTGGAGTTAGTGATAGCTTCCAAACTGAGGGTAAATATGTTTGTATCTTCTTAAATATAAATATCTTCGTTGCAATCTCCATGATTGTTGGACCTACTGAGGTTCTACAAGCAAGCTTAGGTTACTTGTTTAGAACTGATATTCCCCTGTTTAAGATATTCAGTGGTGGCTGAGTTCCTAACCTGGTGTGGAATGGCAGGTAATGTGAATAATTCAATTTATCATGTGGGAAAGCCACATAATTGTAGCACAGATGGAATTGAACTGTATCATCCCATCTCCTTTCCTATAGGTGCTTGGACTTGTCTCAGCATATTGCCTGATTTCATCAGTGTAACAGATCCAAAAAACTGTCAGGTTCCCATTATCACACTCTCTTTGGCACATGAGGTAGATTTGAAGTACATGATTCATGAGAATGTGTTGTTGGAAAGGGCTCTGCTGAAATGTGTGTGACAGATGTCAAAGAAATAATGCTTATATATTTTAAGTGCTGCTTCCAATTGGGGCATCCTTGAAAGTGTAAATATCCTGTAGCATCAAGGGAAAAATTCCTTCTGTGCTCTTCAGGAATTGCTCTGTGTATAGATTTCTGGAGCCTGGCTGAACATCGATGACACTTGACAGCAGAAAATTTTGTGATAGTGGACAGAGATAGAATAATGATATTAAAGTCATCGTTCTGGATGTTCTGAAATACTTTGCTGTGGTTCTATGTTCCTTTGCAGCTTTTGTGTAAAGGTTGTATGGTCTTCACTGCCTTTTGTAGTTACTTAGCACCATAAATGGGCCACTTACTTTTTCGCTGGTGAAGAAGTTTGTGTAAAATGCTCAAAATCCCCAAGCATCTTGTAACCAGCCGTTATAATGGCAGACGTGGAGGTGTAACTCCTATTACGTCAGACAAATTTCCTTGTATATATGCATATGAGTGAGACCAGCTTGGGAAAGTTAATTGTGGAAAAGTTATCACAGAAACGAGACCTAAACTGTATTAATAATTGATTGCGTCTTGTGGACCTAAGTATCGCTGTGATGGAAGTTCTTAGAAAATAAGAGAAAACATAAACCGAGGCGTGTTTTGTAGTTAGATTACATACATCATTACAAAGGGTTACCTTTGTTACCTTTCAGGAGGCTCAGTGAAGCTGCGGGGAGAATTAGCATTGTGAATTTTGTTTAAGCAGTTCTGGGCCCCTCACCATAAGAAGGATGTTGAGGCTCTGGAGCGAGTCCAGAGAAGAGCAACGAAGCTGGGGAAGGGGCTGGAGAACAAGAGGAGCGGCTGAGAGAGCTGGGGGTGTTTAGNAATGGTTGGACCCGATGATCCGATGGGTTTCTTCCAACCTGGTGATTCTATCATTCTTTGGGAGTAATACAACAGCTAGTTCAGTGGGAACGAGTACCAGCTGAAAGAAAAACAATTAAAGAGAACTATCTTGCTGTTTGAAGTGAAATGACATTTTAGAGAAGTCGGTATCATGATTTGTGATACCGTGCACATATGCACACGTGTGTTTATATGTATGTATGCACATGTATTTCTATTTAAAAGGCTTAACTCTTGCTTTGTGTCTAATTATATAATGATAGTGTTAAAAACCTATTAATGTGTTTTTAAACTGCACAGGCCATGCTCCAAGCAACGGCCACAGAAATCATCTCTCCTCTTGGGTTCTGTCTACAAGTTAAAATGGATTCCATGATGTGACGCTGTCAGCTAGTTTTGCGCTTTCATGTATTTGCTCAGAAAGAAGCACACTTTTGATGTTGTTCTACTTATGCCTCATCAAAGGTTTCGTAGCAGCTGCATTTCATGGCTTTCTGCAAAACCACCTGGAAAACATCCATCGTCTGAAAGTGATATTCTTAAGAGTGCCTTGCAGACTCAGATTTGCAGGTTGCTGAATGCTGCTAAATTGAAAACGACCTTATTTGAAAGGAAATGGATGCCGTCAATCCTTTAAGAATATCAAAAGCTACAGTACAAACAGCTCACAAAATGTAATGGGTGTCTAGAGATCCAGCTGTAAAGCTGCAGCGCTAGTGCAATCTGTTGAATTTTAGTCATATAGAGACAGATTTTGCATATCTCCCTTGAAATGATTTTATACCGAGTAGCTATTTTTAAGGTTTACTGAATATATGATTGCCGGTTCTTATTGAAAGAGACAAGAGCAGAACTATATTTAATGGAATTGTAGTTAAATACTCCTGCTACCTTTATGTTTTCCCCTATCAAGTTGTCAAGGAGAAAACCATATGCAGTAAGATTTAGATCTACTTTTTCCAACTGCACATATATTGAAAGGATCCTTGAAAAAGGGTCATTGCTGCTGTTCAACGCTACTTAGAAGAGCATTTGAAATATTTTTTACATGAGATAGGGAAAATTGTGCATATTCCTGATGAAGTTACTCATGAAGCCGCACAAAGATCTGTCCATGGACTTGTGCTACTCTATATAATTTTATGCATTTGTAAATTATTAACAAAAAGGGTAATTAATATGCACTAACAACAAATTTTGTTACCTCGATTATTTTTAACAGTGAAACTTCAATTGACTCCGGGGAGTTGGAGAAGGTTCTTTTAGTGTTCTATGATGGAGTAATATAATAACAAATTTTCAGAAGTGCCAGGTAATATGAAGAGGAAACCCAAGTAGAACTCTACACAGCCATCTCTAAATTGTCTGTTGTTATTCAGGAAAAAAAAAAAATCTCTGAAGTATTTTGGATAGTTCTTAAAAAATGTCAGCTGAAGTTTCACGTTGGATTATTCCCAGTGGTTTTAGAAAAATACTCGTTTTGATGAAACACGTAGGCTTTTTTTTTAACAAATCCATTTTGAAAAAAAACACAACAAACCCTACCTTTATTAGGATTGTTCATGTCTGTCTCGTCCCTTTAAAGTAAGTTGCTCAAAGAAAGTTAAGATACTTAAATATCCAAAATTAACTGAAAATATTGAGTAAAAAGAAAAGCTCTGTTTTCTCTTATTTTGGTTAGTTTTGCTTTATATTAATCTACTATTCTTTTCCATCAATCATTTCTGGTGGCACTTAATGCTGTGATTCCTACCATTGATTTAATGAAAGAATTACATGTATAGTTACGTAATAATTAACTACTGTATCCTGTAATATTGGTTTTGCTACCTGCTACGTGAAAGGACAGGTATTTCCACACTCATCTGACATCTTTTACTGTCCAGGTGATATAAAGGAGCCAGACGCTGGCTGTAATGAATTAGTGGAGAATTATCCTGTTGAAGGAAAGCTCTCAAATGGAGGGAGCTGGCTTCTGCCCCAAACATTTCTGCTTCTTTGACATCTGAAGGGCAAAATTTTGATCCATTAATCCAGGTGATGTGTGATGTCTTATGAATAACACGTGTTGCTAGGACATTCCGTTGGCGTTGGCTTGCCCCCCACAGTTGTGAGGCTGTAATATTTCTTTGATTTTCATCTGCTGCACTGGTCAGACAAAGAATGCAAGAGACAACATCACGCAAAAAGAATTTTGAATTTACTGTTTTTTCAGTGTAGTGGCTGTCCAATTAAAAAAAGCAATTCTAAGAAGGATTAGGAAGGTGTGGACTTAAGTCTTTTTAACTATTTCTCCTGGTACATCTACAACAATTTGTGAGGACCTCATTAGTAACAAGATGTGCAATAAAGTAGTTCTTAATTTAAGCAAAATGTTTCTTTAAAATAGGAAATTTATTGTTTTGATTTCTATATAGAAGAGCAGATAGTGAATTGTCCTTCTCTCTGGGTCACCTGAGTAGGTAGCTTGTGCATGTTTTCTCTTAGTATTTTCCCTATTTCTGCATTGAAGTACATTTTAAAGAAAGAAAGATAAAATCAGTTTGGACTATAGAATGAAAAATTCTATCTTTATTCAAAATAGAAAACTCAACCACCATGTGGAAATTTTCACGACTGTTAAAAAAGTATGTGACATAATTCTTCTGTAGTTCCGTATCATCTTCTATTCCTTCCAAATCCCAGGAGATAAAAAAAAAGATGTCTCAAAGAAGAAATTACTATTAGGAAGATTAAAATACACTTTTCAGGCATTGTTTGTGAAAATTTTTAAATGAGAATTTTTGCCATTGATAGCCAAGAGGCAACACTGAAATTCTTAGAAATTGTAACATAAAGATGATTGTTCATAACAGCAGTGCGAGTTACCAGTCATTCAGTTCCTGTTCTACTTTGTGTTTTCCACTGGGTGTCTCCACACTACGTCGGAAGGCCACGCAGTGCGTCTGCAAAGTGAACTCATGCAAGCAGAGGAGTGTGTAAATACTAAAAAGCATATTTTGAAATGCGGTTCAACAGTAAATTATTGAAAATGGGCATATCTAAATAAACCCTGGCTTCTGGAGCTTTGAGTGGCAGCTGACTTTTCTTCCATTCACTAAAGAATTTAGAAATGCTTGCTTATAAAGTTATTCTTTCCATCTTGCTGTAATTTTGAGGAATTCTTTTCCCAGTGTGGTATCAAAATGGAAATGGGTGACCAGTGGAAAGAGAAATTCCAAATCCTACTGTCTTCCTTTTTTTTTTTTAACTCTCTGTACATTAGTTATAGAACTCAAACCCCCTTCTTTTGAACTTGGCAGTTGCTAGCACTTTCTAAATTTGTTTCACCTTTGGCTACAGACGGTCATACCCATTTCACACTGTAATGACAATGACTGATAGCTCTGAAATTAACTATCCAGCACGTAAGCCCTGGAGCCCATTTCTCCTAGGGGTGGGTTCTCAGCCACACTTAACTGCAGTCATAATGGCCATATCCGCATTGCTCTTTAGTATTCTCCAGAGCACCATGACAGAGAAACTTCTGTGCTCTTTTTTTTTTTTTTCTCTCAGCATCCACACCGTCAGGGCTTACAGCATCCTTATGCTGGCTAGAGATGTGCAAAAGCACATCTGCTTTGGCTTTCTGTTTGGGATCACAAAAAGTTGACGTTGCCATTTGCTGGACATGTGATCAAAGCAAAGTGTGTCTGCATTGTAGACAAGATACGTGTTGTCACCCAGTTTCTGTTTGGGGCGATCGAGAATTTCGACCACCAGAAGAGGTATAATTTCATTGTTATTTCTAAACACTGTGCAATTCTTACAGAGCTTTGAGAGGCAAAGGGGTGTGCGATTCCAGCATCAACCCTACCATTTGGATTGATGCAGATATAATGCATTTCACGATTAGTGAAATACTTCATGCCTGGGACTCCCTCCAACCATGTGTCTAGAGGGGGAAGCTGTATCCTGGGAGGCCTCTTCATGCAATGTCAACCCAAAGTGCACTTTGAGAACCTCATCTGTCTGTGATTTCTGGTTTTGCCCATGCAAGTCACCAGGATGGCTCAGAAGCTTATGACAAACATCTCCAAGGGGACTAGAACTTCCTGTGTTTTAATGTCTTCGTGTTAATAATGGATGCTTTTTCGGGATTTCTTTTTAGCCTCAGCTATACTTGACTTGGAGCTCATTAAAGTGCTAAGTGGATGAAAATCTATGGCATATGATACAGCAGAAGACGGCTTTTGTGATAATCTGAGAATCCATATTCGGTCCTTGACAACATGGATTCCTGACAGTTCTGTGCTTTGACTCCCACTTGCTATAAATACACAATGGAAAAATCTAAGTGTTGAAGATTTTGAAGTGTTTCCTAGGCTGCTGCGATGAACTAAGTGTGCCAAAGTGGGTCATAGGTGACTGCGTGAGACCTGCTTTTCCATAATCTTAGTACCTTGTAGTAATATTAAAGGTAAATTGCTATGATAGTGGTATTGTACGTCCTGACAGGCCAGCTCAGTGAGACCACATTAAAAAAATGGTAAAATCATTGAGATTAGAAAAATTATTAAACCTAGGTTTTTTTCTTAATGTGAAGTGGATTGTTTTTGAACTGCCTCTATAGGTATTTCATTTGATTAATACATTTAAGTAGCTGTTAAGCAGTTCGTAGATGTAGGGGCGCAGTTGAGTAGCGCTCTTACATCCGAGGGAAGTCTGGCTTAGGGCTGGTAAACAAGCAAACCCTTGGATGGGTATTGAACGTTTTGTACTTGTAACGCTGAGCAAAGGAATCCTTTAGTTCAGCAGGAACCATTAGCAGCTTCATTCATAGTTTTTCTCTGGAATTTCCTGTTTTCTTTAAAAAGTAAAAATCTATATTGAAAAGGATGTTATTTCTAAATTATAACACGAACCCACTTAGGAAGAACGCTAGATTGCTGATGTAGGCTTTTTAACTCCTTCCTCATTGACCGGTTTTCATCTGTTTCTTTTCTAGTGAAAAGACAATCTCCTGCCTATTAACTTCCCTTCAAGGTCTGTCATCTTTTTCCCTCCCTACTGCAAGTACAAGTGTAACATACAGAGGCGTCGCTGCAGTTCAGTGGAAGTCACAACAGAGTTAGCGCTAAGAAATGTGTAAGTCTGTCTTTTACAAGTGTACATCGTGTGTTTTTAATTATCTATTTTGGCAAGGATAGTAAAAATATGGCTTATGCATCACTTGCTCGGCTCAAAGTCACTTCCCTATTGATTTGGTTACCTTCTTGCTGCTTTTGCCATGCAGGCCAGCGAGCAGAGTTCTTTCCTTTTGTAAACTTCATTGATTAGAGTGAGAGAACATGGAAGAAAATATGCTTGTTTCTATCCAAGCATTCCTCCATGTGTCTCAGGAATATGCCTGTAAGAAAAGGCAATTTTTAACCGAGCATGATTATTTGTTTCCCCAGGAGTGCATGGAACACATTCATTAAAAATACCCAGATGTGTGCAACTGGTGGTGCTGTTGTGTGCTGTTGGGAAGCCCTTAACCTTGGGTTCCTGAGACGTTCTTTTCTCTACATGCTATGAATTGGGTTGTGTGAGGGTAATTATTAGTTTTGGTACGAGCTGTACCAGTGCCCTTTTTTAATGGCAAGTTCAGGCTGCAGTGTTTAATTGCTAGAGAGATGGATTTATAGTGAATTTGTGATCTAGAGGGCAGAGCATTTAGTGGATGCACCACGCCTGCTCTTACACAATTCTGCAGCTGTGTGCTTCCAGCTTTACTTTTGCAGATGATGGGTGCTGTCCTTTACGGTCTTTTTGAAGGAATGAATGAGGAAACAGCACCTTGCCATTAGTACCATCATTTGCTTATAGTTTCTGACCCTGTATTCAACTACACCGGAATCATAGAATCATAGAATCACCAGGTTGGAAGAGACCCATCGGATCATTGAGTCCAACCATTCCTATCAAACACTAACCCATGTCCCTCAGCACCTCGTCTACTCGTGCCTTAAACCCCTCCAGGGAAGGTGAATCAACCACCTCCCTGGGCAGCCTATTCCAATGCCCAATGACCCTTTCTGTGAAAAACTTCCTCCTAATCTCTAGCCTAAATCTCCCCTGGTGGAGCTTGAGGCCATTCCCTCTTGTCCTGTCCCCTGTCACTTGGGAGAAGAGCCCAGNTGATCCAAGCCAAGATGCCACTGGCCTTCTTGGCCACCTGGGCTCACTGTTGGCTCATGTTCAGTTGCTGTCACCAACACCCCCATGTCCCTCTCCTCCTGGCAGCTCTCCAGACAGACTTCTCCCTAGTCTGTAGCTCTGCATAGGGTTGTTGTGCCCCAAGTGCAGGACCTGGCATTTGGCTGTGTTAAACCTCATGAATTGAAATATACTCTTTTTGCACATACTTTTCTGATGGTGTTCAGTTTGATATCCCTCAAGACAAATTGTAACCTACCTTCTTATATTAGTTATATTTAAGAGTTTTAGTATGGCTGGATTTATTAAACCTAAGTGTATTTTATCTATATATCTATCTATCTCACCAACAGTTTGTTATGGCATTTCATCTGCCCAGTATTTTCTTAAAATGTGGAAATACATTTGAAGAACATGTTTTTTATTCCCATTTTGTAGATAGGACAGCAGAAACATAAAACTGGAAAGGTTCACTAAGAGTCCACAAAAAAAGCTGTCATATAGGTAGAAATAACCTCTGGGCTCTTACACTCCTACTTTACTATTCATAACTGATCCATATCGTCTTCTATTTGAAATGGAAGAGAATCAAGATTTTATTTTCCCTACTTTTATTTAAATAGAAAATGTTCCTGCTAATAGAGGACCCTGTAATAAATACAAATGAGTGTAAGTTACTTAATACATAATATGAAGATTGAGTTCTCTCCTTGTTTAGAATAAATTTATGCCATGAACCTACAATGATAAAGATGTATTACTCAGCCTCAATGCTGCTTTTGCTTTCAACATCAAGCAATATCTTAAATTCTCATTCCATCTGCTGAGAAGCTTAGAGCACAAAGAAACTTTTTTTTTGGTTAGATAGTGATTCATCACAGTATGACTACAAATGTTTATCTTGTGCTTCCTATGTATTGTTAAATAGTAAATACAAATTGTCTTTTTTTTTAAAATTGGATGGAATATATTTTCCTGGTACTTAGCAAATTAAACTATATCAATGCAACTAGTTCATGCAGAAAACGATATTCAACAAATGCAACAATTCAAAGAAACAATCTTTTTCTTTATGTTCTTTATGTCCTTGTTACTTTATTCTCGGTATTATTTAAAGTACTAGAAAGGATGAAGAAACATTTAATTTTTGTGCTATGCTCTGGAAAATGCTCTGAAGAACAAAATGAATATGCTCTAAGAATCCATGATATTTGCATGAGAAGGCAACCTCTTGGGAGCTGCTCTGAAGCACATTGTTTTTAGAGGAACACGTACTTCTTTACAAGGTATCTTAGCTCATTAACATTTATTTCTATGAGTGCACCGTGGCAACCATGAATCATTCTGCCAATATACCCCTCACCTAGGTTGTTAAGATTTGAGACATTTATCCCTAGGAGTCCACTTGTGTAAAGAAATACTGTCCATTTCCATTCAAGAAAGGACACTACCCAAAGTAAATACCGATGCATGCAGACTTGTCAGCCTTTCACTGTTTGCTCTCTTCTCCAGGCAAATAGATGATCGGGGTTTGAATTCCAGAGTCTTGATGCAATTAAGGCTCTCAAATTAGTCCATGTGTGATATTCCCTCCTTTTGACTTTGTTTTTATTCAGAATAAGTACATGACCAAAAATGGATGCATACTATGCATAGGAAAATATAATCAGCATGTTGGGTGTTAAAGAATTTAATTTTAGTTCTAATAAATAAACCAAACTGTTTTTAATATAAGTGAGGCCATGATTTGATGCAAAGAGAATATAAAATAAGAGGCAAGAAATGATCCTCCAGTGGTGAGATCGGTACAGGAGTAATGAGAATGTCTAGCGGAGTTCTAGCATTTCAAAGGATTGGAGGTCCCCAGGAATGTGTTGGTATTAAGATGTGTGCCACAACATGAAACGTCGCCGTGCAGCATGTGTTAAAAATATGCTTCAAAGAAGATCTCCGCAATTTGATTTAATTAAACTCATAATAGATATTCACGCAGCTTCCTGGTTGTAACCAATTAACCAACACAGAGCACAAGCACGTTCTTACTAAAGCCAAGAAGAGCTGTGCTATATATATATATA
>WAAB01002853.1:0-17933 GCA_013389865.1 Piaya cayana
CAGGCAAGCTACTTATCATGAGCTGATTGGTTGGGTAAGTTGAGCTGGTGACAGCAAAGGCAGCAGAGCTCGTGTGAAGGCTTGTTCTCATTGATGGAAGAGCTGTCTCTTGCCCTTTCCCCTGCAGCTCTCCCATCATCTCTCCTGGACTATTTTCCTCTACATTTCACCGGCCTGTGCCTCCCCTGCACCATCCCAGGACCCAGTTAGCCAGTTCAGTGAAACGCAAGAAAATTATCTGCCTTTTTTTAACTTTTGTCTGACTGGTGTTTTCCATCATGTTAGCGCATTCGGACAGGGCTTTGCTGTGAGCTAGAGCCAGCAGAAGGAATCAGCAGAAACAGCAGTGGGGCAGGAGGAGGGAGATTGGGAAGGAGGGAGCATCCTTTTTGGCAGCAACTTCGTCTTATTGTGTCCTGTGGAGCCAGACCCTGCCAGTCATCCAATTAAAAGGTTGTACTAGGAAGGGCATGGATGAAAAGCAGAAGAATAACACTGGGAGCAAGAGGAAAATAAGATAAAATAATATCCTGGAGGCAGTCCAGCTCTGTACTCTATAGACTTCATGCTTTGCCACCCTGGCATCATCTTTTCAGTGCATGAATAATGAATCGCTTGCCATTTTGACAGCCTGTCCCGGATTCGACTCACCTTACAGTAGAAAACTAAAAGTCAAGTCTCTAGTGCCAAGGTGATTCTCTTGGCTTTCTTCAGAGAGAGGAAAAAAGAGGCAGACACCCCTGGGAAGGGATTTATATGGCATGGTTGTGACATGGTTTGTCACTGTCTGGAGGTACCAGAGCATCCCAGCCGAGTGCAGGAGGAGCCTGGACCCTTGGCCAGGGGGAAAGCTCTTCTGGTTAACACAGCCCTGAATGCAACTTTGGTTCATCATGAACTAGACAATCTCGCTTGGAGAGAAGCCGTGCCAGGCACACTGCTCATCATCTGCAAGCCCTGCTGTTTCCAGGGAGGACTAGGGCTTCTGCCCTGAGGTGCTGAGTTGTTCAGAAACTCCAGCATCTCTCTTGACATATGCAAGTAGCCCTCCCGCGGGGGTTTGGAGGCAGTCAGATGAATCATACCTCGGTGGAGTGATGATGGGTAATCACATCGCCTGATCTTGTGCTGGTTGCTTGAGGGAACGTGCGTGTCCCGGAGTGCCTGTCTCATGCGTCCCAGCCTTGCATGGGCATCTCGGCAATCCCTAGGGCACAAACCCCAGCCCTCGTTGTCTTTGCTTAGGCTGAGGAGGTGCCCGCATCGCTTTCTGATGGGAAGTTTTAGACAGCTGCAGTCAGATGAAATGACTCTCTTCCCTTGCTGTGGATTTGTGGCATGTGCTTGCAGGGATGGTGATGGGACTTCTCCATTCTGTGGGGCTGGGATTTATCTGACAATGTTGGTCTTGTCTGTTTTGAGACACCTCACTCCCCTTTATAATGTCCCCAGCATGTCCCCGTAAGGGAGGATGCTCTGGGGATTGATGTGGGGCCAGTGGTGTCCTCGAAAACAAGTGCCCTGGGGTTTGGAGTGTGTCCGAGTGGATCACATTTGGTCAGCGAAAGATTAAAACCTGAATTATAATTTTTTCTTCCACGCCATTTGAAATTGCAAATGTACTTTTCTTTGGTGATTATTTCAGGGTAGTCCCACTACTCCAGGGATCCTCTAATTATCTGTGTATATTTTATTCAAATACATCCCCAGGGTGGCTGGTGCTCTCAGTGGAAGAGGTAATGAGAATGTAGATGGAGGAGTGAAATATCTACGTGAGGAATCCAGACGCAGTTGAGTTCTCAACCGTGTTGGAGGGTGTATATTTATTCTGCTATGTAAGCAATAACTTGATCTGCTCTAGGATTGAGTCCTGAAATAGAAAACGCTGCCAGAATATGCTCTAAAAGCTTAGTGGTGGTAACATGCAGGTAAGTTCCTGTGAGTGGGAGGTAGTGCTGAATGTAAAGGGGTAAAAAAAATATTTTAAAAAGTGGATGAAGTCAGGAACTTGAAGGCAAAACAAACCAAATCCGTGCTTGGAGGACAGCGCATTTCTGACTAACCTGTAGAAAACAAATACTGGGCCATGATTTGAAGATATATCCATTTAAATACTAGTCAAGTTTATTCAAACTTTTCCTTTTGGAGGTGAATAACAGTGATAAAATGTTTTAGAGTGTGACTGCTGTTATAAATTTAATCATGTAGAAGATTTACAGCAGCACAAATGGTAAATAATCCTGGTCTGTACCAAGATCCTCATTACGAAAGCTGCAAAGGATTTAGAAAGTGAGTCGTTCCTCCTTAGATCATTTTCTTGAAAACCAAGGACTGAATCTGGCAAGGTTCGTTAAAAGAAAACAGAAAATTACCAAGAAGGTATTAGTACACTTGATGTAAGTAAATAATTGGGTTTGTGTTTGGAGGATATAATATTCTTGATTGAGCTGTCAGCAGCCTGAGATTTGCAGCCTTTCATATGGATATTTGCATGTGTCGTTCTGTTGTTGGAGATAAACAAGCATGGAGTTCTTTGCATGTATAATAATGTTATTCTCAGTTCTGTGATAAGACCAAATGAAAGCACATTCCTTCTTTCCTCTTGATGCTGTTTGGCAGCCAAGACATCCTTCGGTTTAGCAAACTTGAAAATAGTTTCCTGAGATTTTGTGCCAAAGCAGAAGGGGAGATGAAGGTTAAAGGATAAAATGAGCTTCCTGGTGTGAGAGGGGCTAGCAGAACACTCAGGTCCAGCTGTGGAGGGGATGGGAAGAGAAGGAGGTGTTGGTAAGTCTTGGCAATGGGTGCTCACATTCCAACAGAAGCAGCAATCTCTATGTGCTAGTGCAGAGCCCTTTTTAAGGATTCAGCTGGAATTTCCTTGCAGGACGTTATATAAATCTTGACCTGAAAAAGCAGATGAAGTTTCTGGTGCTTTGTCATGAATAGGTGAGATAAAGCTCAGGATCTTGAGGATTCAGGGTGGGTGCAGATACCATTGATAACACTCTGACAACTCTCCCCACATAAGAAACCAGATATTAACAAAAATATTAACAGTTATAACAGTTTTTTCACACCTGTGAGATGCTATTAAGGACATCAGCATCTCTGTTAATCCTTCTCCCCGTCCTTTTGGCTTTCTTCAGACACGCTTACTTTTACTTAGATGAAAATTNCTCCTTTTGGCTGTGCTATAACTTCCTCGGACACACTTACTTTTACTTAGATGAAAATTTAGTTTTATGGAAAATCAGTCTTCAGATGGTGTCCTGCTAACTTATGAGAGTTCAGTGCTGAGCCAGCAAGACTTTCTTCCTTTCATTTTCTCTGTGGATGATGATTAGATAGCTTGCAAAACTTTAATGATGAAGGGAATAACCTTTCTGGAGATGCAATGATCAGGTTGGGTGACGATCAAGTTTGAAACCTGGAGTGCTGAAACGAGATCCTGGAAATGAGGGACTGACAGAGTGAGCTAAGGAGCAACAATACTGAAATGAAGCAGGTATTGATTTCACTGGGGTTGAACATCAGATTTTATTGATTCGAGAGGTAAATATTGACTGAAACAGCATCATGTGTTCTCTAACCCTGTGCGATTGTTTTTCCTCTAGAACAATTTCCCTTTTCCCTTGTCTTTTCCCAGAAAATATCACCTTCCCCTCAGCTGCCCCCTGAGCTCCTGCTGATTTTGCAAAGCCAGCGGTGTTTTCCACCTAGATGTTGTGAACATCAGAGGCAGGAAAAATGGCTGTGACGTTGTGAATGGATAAAAGCCTTTACCCCAAAGCTATTAACAAACTAAAAAGATGCTGGAAAATCTAAACAACCTCTTATAAAATAATAACAAAAGCTTATGCAGCATGATCAAGTTCTTGGCTCCACTTACACAAAAAAATCTTTCACAAAAAGAAGGGAAATCTCATTTTAAAAAAGTGAGGATTTTTGATTGTTCAGGGAAAAAAATTACTTCATTCGTAATGATGCTTAACGCTGTCACTGGGATTCTTTTTGTTGTTACCTTCCTGTAAATGCCAGTTTATGAGGATACAGAAATTGTGCTAATAGTGGAAAAGTGAGTAATTAGAGGGAAGGGACAAAGAAGATAATATGGGACAGATATCATAATGGAACTAATATTTTTGAACTATGTGTCTCTACCTTTGTGTCAATGTGATGAAAATTCAGATGTTGCAGACTTCAAAACCAGTTATGGGATTGCAGAATGTTTGTCTGGGCAAGTGCCAGCTGTGTTTGAGGAAAGAGAACTTCTGCTGAGCATCTTGCTGGTAATATCAGTTGGAATAGTTTTTTAATTGTAGGATATTTGTAAGGAGTTGTCAGGGTTTTAAACTGTTTAAGGTTCTGCCTGCTGCACTGTGAGAACTGTTCAGAGAGGGAAATGAATGAGGATGGTGGTAATAGAGAAAGGGGGAGGAAGAGACAAACATCTACAAATTCTCTCTGGGCATATTCTGCCCCTCCGAAGCACCATCTCATTTTGTTTCCTACTGAAAATAACTTCACAATGGATTTTAAGCAATCATTAAGCCTGCAGGCAGCGAGACAACATCGACTTTCGTTCTGTGGAGCAGCGGCAGTTCCGTGCTGCCCAGCGTTACCTCTGATTCTCGAGCGTCTCAAGTTGTCAGGTTAAGCAGGTGATGGGAAACATAATTGGAATTTAGACCTGCATTATGGTAGTTCACAGAGATTTCCCATTGGCCTAGTCATTAAATCGATTTTTGTCTTATTTCACCATGAGAAAGTGTAGAGAAACTGCCCAGATGGAAGAGTCATTCGCAGCAAACCCCCAGCCAGCAGAAACTTTGCCACTGGAAAATTCTGGGTGCGTTTCCTTTTTGAGTTTGAAGGGCAAGTTCTGAGTAGAAAGGCCAGAACAACTCAAATGTAAATTGAAGAGCCTGGTACCAAGAGAAATAAAACAGTGGTTTTGGAAAGAGTGGGAGATGGAATGGACTGGGGAGTCCAGCCCAGCCAGGCCATAGGGTACAGGTGCCTGTTCAACAGCTGCAGCCACAAATAGATGGTTTGGTTTAAAGCCTTCTCCTCCTAACCCCAGTTAATATTTAAAATAAACAAGCAGGACCAGACTGCCACCTCTTGTCTCTGAGGTCTCCGTTTGAGCGAGCAGAACCAGTGAGACAGCGCAGGGCTCCTCTGGGTTTGAGGGCAGCTTGGAGGGTGGAGAGATGCTTCCCTTATGCCTTTCCAGCCTCATTTTACCTCTTCAAGCACTTTATTTATCATTTCAGTTCTGTTTTTGTTGGATCAGAGCAGAGCTAAAATTTTCACTCATGAGATATATAACAGGTTATGTTAGGACTGATCACTCAGATGTTGACCTGCTTGTTTGTTAAGAGGCAGCGTCTTCTGCTCAAACCTCTGGGCTAGTGACTGCTCAGGGAGAGAATTCTGACAAAACATTCAGCATTTAAATCTCACATCAGTTTCCTTCATGGTTTTTGCAGCAGAAACCCCCCAATTACAAATTGCTGCCTTTCTGCACCGCAGTCATCGTTGACGTGAAAGCTCCAGAATAGTTTTTCTTTCAATGTCATTTTGACAGGAATGTTTTCTTTGAGTGGGTTAAGAAGTTTACAGCTCTCTGTTTTCCCAGCGAGCACCGAGTCTGGTTCCTGTGTTCACCGCTTGCAGTTTTTGAGGTGTAATTATTGTTTAGGAGTGGGGATGCACTGCTGGGTGTATTCTTGTGGAAAAGGGTTTTCAGAAAATACTCTTCAAGCAAAGGGAAGTAAAACCATTTTCAAACTCACTGACATGTTCCACGCAGCTTTTCTCTTTGATTGACGTACTTAGTGCCCTGAGAAATCACAGCACTTTGTACATAAAATGAATTCATAAAGAGAAATGACCTAACGCATCAGGGGCTGAGGAGTGTGTTGGGCTTGCAGCAGGTGTAGTAAAAGATCTACAGTTTCAGAAGAATCAGGACATCATGTAACTGCTAAATTCCTTAAGCAAAGGGGCAGCCCTGAGCATGATCACAAAGTGATGATCTGGAAGTAATTCTCATCACCTTCTGCTTAAAAATTCTTTGCCCAAGGTAAGATGTGATGACGTCGTTGTGTCTCGCAGAACTGAACAATATTTTTCTTAACATCAGATATGACCAGTGCCTCTCACCCTTAGACTTGATAAAAAGAGTCCTGCAAATACAATTTTTGCTCCTCTGGAAACAATCCAGATCCTTGGAGACTGAGGTCTTCTCAACTTCTATAAAAATATCTTGGGCTTTTTCCCCTCTACTCACGTCCACTTTAAAATTTCACCTCCTGAAGAATGTGGTGGCACTGTTGGTGCGTGTGGCAGCGCTACAGATGATGCTTTTGCTTCTACAACTTGTCTCCTGGGGGCACGCACTCAAGCCAGGGCAGGTTGGAAGTTACTGCCAGTGACTGGTAAAAGAGTTTTTCTTACTACTTACTGAAAAACTTGCTAACTTGACACCCTTTATGTCAAGTAGAATTTCTCTCCTCACTGAAATTTGCACGTGTGTGTGTGTATGTGCACGCGCATGTTCCTTAGGAAGAGGAAAACTGGAGCCTGCGTGCAGGCAGACCTGGTGTAGAAGCTCTAGAAACGTGGCCTGAGGAGCACACGATTCTTACCCATCTTTATTTCTCCTAACTCTGACCTTGCAAGGGTTTTTTTATTTAGTTCCCATAACATTCCACCTCTTGTGGAGGTGAACACAGGATTTCACTCAAGGTGCCCCAGTCACCTGTAGAGCTGTGCTGGGGGAGAAAGGCTGTGGGAACAGACTGGGTGCTCAGGTGATCTCAAAAAATCAAAAACTTAGTGTTAATTTGTGCTGGCTGTGGATTTGCATGTGTAAGATCAGAAAATTTAAATGCTGCCAGCAAATTTGTTTCATAGCTGTTTATTATTGGTCTTGTTCTTCGGCTATTTAAAGCTCCCTTGTTTTAACAGGGATATGGCTCTTCCCACGCCTTCCTGCTTTTCCCTTTCAGCACCCTCGTCAGTAGAAAAAGGAGTTAAAACATGGACAGAAAGTAAAAATGTTATGGAAGAAAATGTGCCTAAGCTACACATAAGCCAGGGAAAGCAGTAAGATGTGTATAGATGTGAATCTCAAGGAAGGATGAAATAGAAGACTACTATAAGTAGATTATTATAGAGAAAATCATGAGTTTCTTAGAAAATCGATAGACATTTGTAAGTCATTAATTAGTGATTAAGTGGTTATTTTAAAGCAGAAGGGAAATTGAATTGATTTCCTTGCAGGGTGGCACAATCACAGAACATTAAATCCTTTTAAATCAGGTATTACTGCTAGAAAGGCAGTGCTGGTTTTCACCATTGCCTTGAGATCTTGGATTTAGATTCTGCCTTTATTTCATAAATAGCCAGGTTAGGTGTTGGGTTCAATTTTGGCTCTTTTTTGATGCAGGACACCACAGATACTTAGAATAAAGTTCTAAGTAGGTGCATGGAAGTAAATTAAGGAGTCGTTTGTTACTTGAGATCACAAGGAAATACCTTGGGTCAGTAAAGACAAGTGAAATGTGACTATAAAAATTGCTGGTGTAAATCTACACAGAAAATTAAAATCAGACCTGACTTTAGAAGTTTGCAATATCACTTTTATTTCTTGCTTCTTCCTGTTAATATCCATAATCTCATACCATCCTTAGACCAGAAAAACAAACTCCAAAAGACAGAAAATTTTCCCTGAGTTCTGGTGCTTCCAGAGCAACAAGAATCTCTCAAAAACACCCTGTTCCTATGAGGATTTGAATACGTTTTGCAGAGCTAAAAATAGAGTGAGAGATTTTGAAAAAAGGATTTGGTGAGCATCTAGCATAGCTAAACAACCAACCTTCTGGTGCGTTTGATCTCCATGAAACTTCTTCAGCAGTACAGACGTAATAATATTTATTTTAGGAAATGTGCCTGGTTATAATTATTCTGGCTCTTATGAGATGCCAGTAATCTATGCGAGTGAAGATGTTATTGGAGGGGAAAGCCCTTGTGGCTGCACGGCGTGCTGGAAGGTCTAACGTGTTTTATGAACATTTGTATAAACAACACCCCCAGCTAAAATCAATGTCTGGATTTTTAAATTGGTGATCTACCTGCATCCCAAGTTAATTGCTTTATATAAGCAGAAGTAGGTCCTATAACGATTTTAATTTTTATTTTAGGGTTTTTTTGGCCAATCGAAGCATTAATGTTTGCAAACAAGTTTTGCTATTGATTTTATTGACTGGCCTTCAGGATTTCTCGCTTGGCAAGTTTCTTTGTGTGCTTGTCTATTAAAATTAGTCAGTGAGTTCGGAGGGCAAAGATATGGCCACGCACGATGCTTTTTTCCTCTTGTGCCGCGCTTTGACTGGACCAGCCCACTTCTGTCTTTCTCTGCAGTGGGTCCTTATCTCACCTCTTCCCCCATCCCTCTGTACTCCTGCTGATGGAGCCAGAGGTGGAAGCAGCCTGGATTTACTAACTGCAATTGCATTTCCAGAGCCTGATTGCACTGGTTGCGCATAGGGCCGGCTCAGCCGTTCCCTATTTTTCAAGAGTACAGAGACAAAGTTGAGTTTTTCTCTTTTGTGGCTATGGACGATGGAAAGAAATAAAGAAAACATTGTTATTTGTGTACAAAAAGTGGTGAAGATCCATCTTCTCTGTGCCATTCTGGTGACAAAAATTTCATGCCTTGAGATTAAGTTGGATGTGAACACAGGCTTGAATGTTAATGTATCGCTTGGTGTTGTCGCACAGAATGATATTTTGCAGCTACCAAGTCACCAGCGTGCAGTTATCTCTTATATTGTAGTAGTTTTCAGCTGAAACTCTTAGGGAGAACAAACTCTATTTGAAGTTAATAGCTCTTTTTATCACTGGAAGACACATTCAGCAGAACACGGAGTGCTTGGAAAAGGACGTGTGGCTCTCAAATCTGTTCCTACAGGCTGAAGAAATAAAGAACAATCTTGTATCTCATTCTTTCAACCTAAGAAAGCTAGTAAGTTAAGCTCTTGCACCCCACCTATTCTTTTTTTTAATATTATAAACCACTGTTTCTCCTTTATTTAGTGTTTGATAGGAATGGTTGGACTGGATGATCTGGTGGGTCTCTTCCAACCTGGTGATTCTATGATTCTATTTATCTTCCAAAGGAAATGCTCTATGAGAAGTTCTTCTCTTAAGTAAGCGATTCCCACTGCCTGTTTTCATACTTTAATTCCTACTTTGCAGTATNAGTAAGTTAAGCTCTTGCACCCCACCTGTTCTTTTTTTAATATTTTAAACCACTGTTTCTGCTTTATTTAGTGTTTGATAGGAATGGTTGGACTCGATGATCCAGTGGGTCTCTTCCAACCTGGTGATTCTATGATTCTATTTATCTTCCAAAGGAAATGCTCTATGAGAAGTTAAGTTCTTCTCTGAAGTAAGTGATTCCACCTCCTGTTTTCACACTTTAATTCCTACTTTGCAGTATATAAGTTGACCAGTTCTGTTCTACTGCTAATGAACACAGTGGCTACCAGGAAAAGTTGTTTTATATGGTGTTTTCAGGTATCCTCAGCAAAGCTGCTCTTGGGAGGTGAAGCTGGAATACAGAGGAGCTTAAGGAAAGTGTGGTGTAAAGACACTGATATTCTGTCAATTTGCTTAAGAAAAATGATAGAAAATGTTACCAGAGCTAAAAATTATCGTGTAGGTTTAATGGGAAAAAATGTTTGCTGTGCATAATCGTAAGTTAATGAATATATCTGAAAAGAATCTGTTTTGTGTATGAGTTAAGGAATTAAAACATGAAAGCGTTCAAGTAATGTGTATGGAGGGGAAGCAGTTTATTATTCATAAAATAGCATATTTCTTAGAATCTGAGAAAGATATTTCCAGTGGGTAATTCCACCTAAACAGGAATGAAACCAAGTGACTTTGCGGAGGCTCCTGTACCTTTCCGTTGACAGCAGAGAAAGACAAAATATGTGGCTTGGGCTAGTTAATTTTTGGATGGTGAAAGTTACGGTGACCAAGTCCTGTCAGCTCCATGATGCGGATCTTTATGTGCTTTGAAACCACCAAGCAGATTTTAAAGAGAGGATTGAGTCCAAACTTTCTACATCAGCGTCATGATGTCTCTCTTGACAAACTTGGATATGTAGTTAAGAAACCCGCCTGCTGCTGAGGCTTTGAGTTAAGCAGCCTTACATTTCACAATTTTGTAGCTTTCTTGGGCTTGATTTCAAGCTTTTATGGCTTTATTCTTTCAACTTCTCACTGTTCCCCTCATTTCTTGATGATGGAGTTGTGCCACGTCATTAACTGTAAGATGTATGGTCGTAAATGTTCAAAGAATGATGGATTTTATTATGCTACCAACACAGCCACGGTGAGGAGACTGTCTTTAATATAATATTGGTGCTCTAAATCATTATTTTTAATAGCATTATGCACTTGGAGAAGAGTAGCGATGGAATAGAAGCACAGATGAAGATGATTTCTGGAGCAATAGGCCAGTAGGAAGTCAGTCTCTCTGAAGTGTCTCTGCTCAAGCACACACTCTCTTTTACTTTGAGGCATTAACTGTGGAGGAATGATTTACCTCTGGCAATGGAGGATAATTTGACAACCGTTCATTAATTTCTATGTCTGAAGAAATCACTGCTGCTAGTCACTTCTTTTTCCATGCTTGTCAATAAGCCCTATATTTCTACCTTTTATTATCTTTATTTCCCATCCTGAAACTCTGTTCCAGCAGCTTTGTTGTTAGATGGAGAACTGGAGGAGTCAAGGCACAGTGCTTGGTGGCTTGAAAGGAAAAGAAAAGCCTGTAAATAATAGCTCCTCATTTACCAAAGTCAAAAGGTAATTTCAAACATCTCTCTTGTTTCTAATTAACTTGGTCCTTTAAAAAACTGCCCCAGGAAGGCTAAAACCAAAACTTGTAAAAAGAAAACAGATGAAAATACGTCTGAACCTTCAGTCTTCAAAAAGAAAGCAGCCTTCACTCCAGATCTGCAAACCCTGACCCCCTGCTTTTGTTTTCTTTGTTGTTCTATATGTAATTATGAAATATTAATTATAATTTTTACCCAACAACAGTGTAAGTTTCTTCAAAAGTAATTATAAAAAGCATTCTCATGGCAAACAAGCACAATATTTCCTGCTGTTTGATCTTCTTTTTTATAGTTAGTGCTCTGTGAAAATGTCAAGAGCGTATTCCAGGGTGAGCCAAACCAACTCTAGCAGTGACACGTTTCTTCGTAGAATGGAATTTCTCTCACAGGGCAAGGTTTTGTCTCAAGATTCAGCATCCGTAAAGAAAAAACAACTGAGATAGGAAAAGAAAACACTGAAACAAAACCATGGATTGTACTACATTTATCGTAGGGTCTCAGGGATTTTCTTAATATAGTGAATCTAGTTAATTATGGACCTTTGGATTGGATTGGTTTTTCAAATGTTGCGTTTATTCCTGGCATGAAAGAGACATTATGCAAATATATCATCAACTTTGGGCTTAGGTCATCTTTATTCTTGTTAAAAAATAAAATAGACTTTAATATTGCTGGGATATATTTTCTGGTGTGGTGCTGGGAACAGGTCTCAAACTGAAGCACTGGTTTGACGAGATTATCCATGAAAATCTGATTATTACTTAAATACTCACGAGTAACTCTTCTCCATCACTTACCTTCTAAGTTGTTGGCGTGCGGGAGGATGATTTGGTGCCATCACACGCAGCAGCAGCCCCTGTTCGCACAGGCGACCCTACTCAAATTACCCTCCTTAATGAGGCTGGCGGAGACAAAACTTAAGAATTTGTCTTGCAAAACGAGAAAAAATCAGAGGGAAAGTGAATCTCCTCTAACACTTCAGGCAAACTGCTCCCAGTTGCAGCACTGTGCTTCTCCATTTGCATGGACGATTCATCTTCCACTAGGACAATGACATTTTAATTACTGTGTATTAGTTTTCTTCCCCCCTTACCTCTCCAAAGGAGGTTGCTGCTGCTTTGCCTGAGGAATTTAAGTCATCTTTGTCAGAAGAGGTTCTCTGCTTTGTTTTTATGATTTTTTAACTGCCTGGTATCACCTACCATTTCTCCTGGTCTTAGCGGATAAAGGCCTCTGGTTTATGTTATTAGTTCTGTTGCCAATGTGCCTGAGCAAATAAGCTTTCAGGGATCTCAGCTGAACTGCAAGAAACGAACTCGAGCATTTGCCTCTGTGTCACTGTTAATCTACAGATATTAATTTAGGTAATAAGGGTAAAGTATGTACAGAGAATTGGGCACCAGCTGTGGCCTTTGAAGGTAGTTGGTGAAATATCAGGGTAAGGGCAGGAATTATTAGCTTTTTGAGAAGTGATTTGTATCTGAGTGAGGGTCTTTATTCCAGTTTTACCGTTTTTTCTGTTACCCAAGAAAGCCAACATGGACTTTGATAGATGAACAAGAAAATCTTAGCAAAAATCACCTCAGAATGTTTGGTTTGTGGGTTTTTTTTGGTTAGGAAGAGGAATTTCACTGAAAGCATCAGCCAAATTTTAGTGATGGACTGGGTAACATTAGTTCTGAAATGTCTTTTACTTGTGTTTAATTCTGAACCATTAATTTTTTCCAGTTACCATCTCTGTCCCCCTGTTTTTTTCTCTATTTATGTAATGTTATTTTTGGTCTTTTTACTTGTAAGCTGCTCTAGTGCAGAGATTTACATTTAAGTTTGTAGCATAAGTGCAAGACTGTGGTGGATTCATCCTTGGTTCATTGCCTGAGCTACCCGAGTCAGTAAGAAACAGTCGGAGAGAAAATTGTGAAGTATTGCTAGAGTTTTTGTTTAAAGCTGGGGAGACTTGCACAGTTATGCAAAGGAGGATTTGACGTTGTGCAGTTCCTGCAAATACAAACAAACCTGCAGGGTTGTTCTTATACTTGTGAACACAACTAAGTGCTTCTAACAGCTTTCGACTGGAAGAAAAACCATTCATCTACCATAGAGTTAGAGCAGTGTCCCTAATAACATCACTACCAGTACAGCATTCTGTAAACTAAATCTGACATTCCCTCTGTGATATGTGGGACCGTTACTCTGAAATATGATGATGCTCTTATGTAAAGTCACCCTGATTCCTGGTCACTGAGGTTCTTCCACGGAGAGGAGTCTCTGAAGGCAAAAGGGATTTTTCAGAGTTAGAAGTATGTGTCATTATTTCTCTCAGTCAATAGAGTTGTACCTTTTACAATTTTAATTTCTATTCTGGGGATGTTAATTGTATCTTGAGCTGCATCCAACTGTGAGTTGTTGTGTGTTCATAAATATTCTGGAAATGCCAATGGAGCTGGGTTGCTGGAACCTTTTCAAGAATATACATCTAATAACTTCAGTGGAAGGAGGCGCTTTCAGAAACCTGCCAGGGTCTGTTTAAAGTGAAAGATTTAATAGTGCAGAGCAACTGGTGAGGCAGACAAATTAACATGGATTTGTATTTGCATGCTAAATATGTGCCAACATTAAAATCCCTTAACAATAAGGTGATTTTTCCATTTTTAAAGCAAATTATTACAGATATTATGTTAGGTGTTATTATATACTGTACTGAACTCTCTGTTCTCCATCAGTCTTGTGCTAAATGCTGACTGTGAAAGAAAACAGAGAATATCTTGATTATGTACAAAACTTTTGAGCAAGAGCAGTGAAGCGATGCCACTGTCATCTTATCAATACGCAGAATTTCATCTCTTCTGGTCTTGTCACAGCAATAAATGAGCTTCCAAAGAAGTCGAGCAGGTTCGATATTGTAGATTAAATTGTCTGCTTTTAAACCCATTTGTTTGCTAACATTTTTGGATTGGGGTTGGCGGGAGAATAACTAGAGTATTAGGAAATGTAAATTCCTTTGGTCTGTTTGTTGGAGGATTAGAAGAGAGGTCACAAAATTAGGGAAGGTAAATAGAGTAGTTCTGTGCTCCCTTGTAAAACTGGGAGTCTCAAAACCTGATCAATCCAAGAATTTTTTTCCACCTGGATGTGTATGAGATTTTAATTAAGGCAGCAGATTTTCTCGTAGCTTCTAAGGGTCCTTTCCAGCAGTTTTAAATTGCTAAGAATGCTCTTGCTTTTAAGAGTTTAATTCCTACTGAGCTATTTGTTATTTCTACAAAAAACCAAGCGATTTAGCAGCATCTCTTCAGGGTGAGTAAATAAGGAGGGGGGATTAACTCAGCCATCAGGCATCGTGCTGCTTTGCAGAAAGATGGAAAAACTTTTTTTTTTGCTGGTGTTTTTGTAACTGGTGGTTTCTAGACAGATCTGGACTTCAGCAGGGTGCATGGATTTGTTTGGTAGATGCGGTGCAAGGGTCTTGAGTCACCTCTCATTTCCAAGTGTTATCGGAGCCTTCCCTGGTGCAAGGAGCAGAGCTCTCCCTAGGACCAGATTTTATAGATGTTTTATAGACAAAGCTCCTCTGTGCTGCCCTGTCTCTGCAGCTCTCCTTGGGGGGGATGCAGCTGAGGGGCTTTGGGGATTCCTCCTGCTTTTTGCTTTTGAATTTTGTATGAAATGTGCCTTATGGTTGGTGTCCAGGGCATTTCAGCCTTCTGTGCTGGGGCACTCTAGGTCAGAGCATCGTGGCTAATTCAGATGTGTGCAGGGGGCTCCTTTGACTTGAAAGGATTTGCCCAACCTGAGAGCCTGTGTTTCTCTGCCAAGTAGAGCCAAGCAGGTGAAAGCAGCCCTCGACTCGGGATTTTGTGTAAAGATTCTGCTCCTGCTACTCCAGCAGTGGGTCCGCTTGCAGAACAAGAGTGGCACTTGTTCTCCTTGTCTGTGTTATCCTGTTATGCCCCGCTGAGGTGCATGGAGCAACGAGCCTGGGCTTTTTTACTGCCTTTTCATCAGACTCTCCCTTATTTCTGTCATTTCCCGGCTCTCTGCCTTCCTGTTTTGGCTGTTGGTGCTGATGATGTCTTTACCTGCTCTTAATTTAAATACTTTCAGAGGGATGCCGTCCCTCAAACCCACTTTTGCCCTCCACAGTATAACTGGATTAAAAACCCAGGCAAACCAGCTCCCTCTACGTTTTTTTCCCCAAGTTGAAGCAAAGTTCAAACCGTAGAGCATCCCTAGCGATGATTTTACAGCTTAGAGCAATGGTTTTTTTCAGATTTCTCTGTGGTTTTCTCTAGAATACTAATGCAGTTTTTTAAACTTCTGCAGGCTTTTGGTTATGCATTTGAACTGCACAGATCTTGTAAGTAACATTCACCCTTGAGAAATATGTTCAGTTCTGCTGTTTAAAACTGTGTGTGTTTGGTTTCTTGTTGCTCATAATGTGTTCTATTTTACTTTTTTTGGACAAGCTGTTGCTTGTTTCAGAGGTTCTGGTGATCCTACTGCTTCACACTGGAAATGGAAAGGAAAAAATATACTTAGAAAAGGATTTGCAGAGAGATTTTTTTTTTTTTAAAGAAATGTGGGTGGACGAGGTGCTGAGGGACATGGCTTAGAGATTGGTGGGAATGGTTGGACTCGATGGTCCGGTGGGTCTCTTCTAACCTGGTGATTCTACGATTTATGATTCGGTCAGCTGTCTTATTCAATGCATTTTATTAATTGAAGGAAGGAGTTTTGTGCCGATTCTGGTAAATCCAAATGGAATGGGAACTTCTATGCTCAGAATCAGCATGTTTTCCAGTGGTGACACAACAGTAGGAGATGCTAAAGAATATTATGGATTTTGTGGTACTGGATGTGCAGCCAAAAATCTGACATGGGCTTCTAAAGATGTGACTCAACAGCAGACCGGTGCAAAGTGGAAGAATATTAAGTTGATAAATCGTATTTAAAACTGAAATAGGGCACATCAATTCCTTCATACGCACCCACTTTCATGTATATAAACATGCTTTAACTCTGATGAACACCCATGTCTTTTCTCCTAATGCCAGAGAAAAGTATTTTCTGTATTTTTATCTGATCCGTGCCCAGGTAAGCTCTTCAACCACAGAGCTTCCCTGGTACCTCTCACAGCTGAATAATTCCATTGCTCCTATAATCCTTGCATAAACTCAATATACGTTTCTTCCTTTATCTTTCTACAACAATAGTAAGGGTATTACAGCTTCTATTACAGCCTAAGAAAAAAAAATATTGTTATCTGTCTGACTTTGTAAGCTGATTTTCCACTTCTGCTTCACGGGTTCTTGAAACTCAAAGCTGGGAAAGTTTGCTCAGGCAGTTTCCATGTGGGATCATAAACATTGATGCATTGTCAGGGTTTGAAGCCCTTAATTTGCCGCAGCTGTATTTAACCATTAGTTTACCCCTCTAAGTTTTATAAACATTGGAAAACTATCTCTAGCATTTATTCAGATGAAACAGGCAGATGTTCAGCTGAAATAAACTGGCAAACCCCTATTGAAGTGGGTGGGATTCACCCTACGTGAGTGTTCAGCTCCAATAATTAGCTTAACGGTGTTTAAACACTTGGATTCACTTTCCCAGGGGGAACTGAATTTCTGTTGGATGAAATGTTAGTGGCAAAAGTGTTTCAAAGAGGGTGAATATGAATTTTAGTCTGCTTGTATAGACATTTCATAAATTCCCTACATAAATTACATCTATCTGCTGATGGAACTAATAGCGCTGCGTGACCCCGAGGACTGTGCGGATTACATGGTACAAATAGCACGTATTTGAGATATTAGTTGTGGTCAAAAAAAATTGCAAGCAGAACGTCTGCTGAGTTGTGTTTGTGTAACATTCTGACTAAGAAGTCGTAAGAGAAAGTCTGCAAGCAGCCGGTGGACGTAGCATGTCTCCGAGACGGTCAGATCAATAATTCATCCCAACAGGGAATGTGCTTCGAGAACATTTCTTCAGGGGAATCTTAAAAATAGAGATATTGCTGATGAATTCTGCTTCACGTACCATTGAAACTGAAAGGAGCAGCCAGTGAGCTGCAGTATCATCACACTTGACTGGGACAGGGTATAGAAAATACCCTGTTTGACAAAAGAAAAGGTGTAGCTTAAGCAGACTAGATGCAATATCCTGTTATTAGGCTAAGAATTAATAAATCTACAGCACGTCATTGCATCCCCTCAATCCTGTGGACGTCTACAGGGAGATAGTTTGAGATGATCCATCGTCTCCTTACAGCAGCAACCTGACAATCAAANACTAATGGGTAGTATTAATAATACTATTATTAGTAGTAGTAATATTACTATTAGTAATAATAATGTGCTATTTGGATGCTTTTAATACAGGCAAAGCCTGAAAATTTAGCCTGGTCTTCCGGAGCCTGTAGACAAAAGGAAAGACTCTCTGGCAAATTGCGATGTTTCTACCTACCTGTAAAGCTTAAGGTGGCTTTACTGAACTGCTGCTGCTGTGGAAAATGCATTATCCTAACACCAAAGAGGCTAAAAGTGAGTCCTCTCACTTCAGTTCCAGTGAAGAACAGGTATTTCCTGACCTCAGTGGTTGGAATGGTTTAGACACCAGTTTGATTTTGTTCTGGAGGAGTTAAGAGAGGCCTGTGAGACTTACACATCCATGGTTTATGCTGCTGGTTTGACTTCGTTTCTTACAGAGTTTGCTGCTGTGCTTTACAGATTTATTTCCTTCTAGTGGTGGAGTTAAATCGCTATAAACCACAGACCTGGAAGAGATGAAAATGGCATTTGTAGCATTTGCCATTTTACCCATTTCATTAATTAGGATAGATGACACAAATTATTGCCAGAAGCAGCAACATACAATGAGTAACACCAAGTTGGGTTTGTTCTTTCTGATGGCAACTCAGAACCGATGTATAAGTTCATAGAACTGAAATAGGCATCAAGTGTGTTAGGATTTTATGTAGGTCAGTTACTGTCATTCAGATGATGAAAAAATAAA
>WAAB01002853.1:31227-64661 GCA_013389865.1 Piaya cayana
TTGTTTTGGTGCCTGTAATATGCTGGAGCTCTCAGCAGCATCATTATAACATGCTATTTGCTGGTAAGTCACAGGGGTTTGCCTCTCTCTAACAGACAGAATATGTCAGTTTGAGGCTGCAGTAATGCAATGCAGCTTTTGACGGCGTTAGAATAGGAGCTTAAGTCTACCTGCAAAAGGTAGAGGCATGTTACAGAGTGGATGTTCTATCAGGTAGCAACCTCACTCCTGTTAGGACCCTTGCAGGTGGCAATTAGTAATATCAGGCATTAATTTCAGAGTGTTAACATATTGAGAATAATAGTAATTGGGTTACTATTAATATCATAGTGGTCATATATGAAGAATAATAGTTGCTATTATCAGGCTTGAGACCCTTATAAGAACCTCTTCCAGCTTTGCCAGTGCTGTCACCACCTGCAAAGGTTTCCAGTCTAAGTCAGCAAGTGATATAGAAACGAAAAGAAGCGAAGCCTGTAGGGAAAGGGGATACTCACTGTCAACTCCTTAGCTGCACGAGTGAGGAGGGAAAGAATTCTGAAGAGTCTCTGAGTTTATGAAAAAATAAGGGGATAGGGAGGGCGGCAGCAAGTTGAGCTCTGCAGGATTTCAGAGAAGATGCTGAAACGACAAGGAGAGGGGTAAATTAAACAGTCTCTAGGCAAGAAGGCTGGTTTAGGGGTGCTGGTGTGATATGAGTAGCTTGTGTAGAGCTTTATTGGCCATTGTCCTGCTGTGATAAGACCCCTGGGGCTTCTGGTTCAAGTGACACAAGTTACGTGGCTCAGAAGGGCAGCTGACCAATTGCTGGGACCTGCTAGTTCGCTCTGTCAGTTGAGTTATAAACCAAACTGACTAAACTCCACTGGCCAACGGTGACTGCTCTCCAAACCTGCCAGAAAGCCCAGAACACCCTTCACAGAAGTTTACCCCTTCTTTAAGCAGATAGGTTTCTGAGAGATAGGACCGAAATGCTCAGTTTGAAGAGTGATATCAAACATTAACCTCTGGGGTTAACACTGAAAATGGAAAAGAAGATATTCAGTTTGTATCAACAGGAAGATTTCATACAGTGCAAACGGTTCTTTAGGGAAGCGTCTTTTACGACGGTCTAAATTACACACTGTGAGTGATGATTGTCTTGTGCTGCACAGAGAGATCATCCAACCGTGAGATTGGAATCATGTTAGTGATAATTAAAAGAATGTACTGGCTTTTGTGCTTAAATACACTGCTCTGGCCTGTGATTACAGCATGCAGTATTAGGACATGAATTTTGAGTCATTCCAGCAATCATTTACAAAGTAAAATCTCACCTCTAGTAGGTGTATACTCAGTTACTCATTACCTTGTGTAATCAACCAAGTCCCCAACCTTCTTGGTGGTGCATGGAAATAAGCAAATGGATTGAAGGTTCTTATTTATGCTAGCGTTCATTTTCTGTGACGGGGTGAAGTTTACAGAATCACTGAGATGATCATCCTTGTACCTGTGATCCTCTTTGAAATTTCAAGAAAGGAAATTTTCTGCTAATTCTGAAATATTTCCTGGCTAGGAATGATTTCTGTCAAAAAGTACTGAAGTGAGTACTTAAACACCTTCCCTGGAGNTGGTTGATTCACCTTCCCTAGGGGTGTTTAAGGCACGAGTAGACGAGGTCCTGAGGGACATGGTTTAGTGTTTCGTGGGAATGGTTGGACTGATGATCCGATGGGTCTCTTCCAACCCAGTGATTCTGTATTCTGGTAGCTTTTGTCTCTTCCAACCTGGTGATTCTATGATTCTATGATTCATTACCAGGCCATGTAGGCAGCGTCCTCGTTCCGCAGAAGCAAACCTGGGGCTGCACGTTGCGTGTTGCCCTAAGACATGAGGTGAGGCAGCACTGCAGGCAGAGGGTGATGGATTATCTGCTTTTGAGGTGGGTTGTGTTGGGTCTGCAAATAGAGAAATAACAGTCTGAGAACAGGCTGCTCTGAAACAAGTAAAGCATCTGCTGTAACTCTGAGAGGAGCATCTGTCCATTCGCGCAGGCTCTACTTATCTTTCAAAATGTTCTTCTCCTGCTGGGAGGGAGTGCTCCTCTTTGAGACCATTTTGGCTTTTAATGACTATCACACCATTAGCCAGTTGGGGCTTGGCTGTGATCTTTGGCAGAGGGTTTCTCAGGAGCAAAATCAATGCCCTGCCTGCCTTTTCGGGGCACTCATCATCAAAGCTTTAATTGTTTGTCTCTCCAGCTCCCAGCTTGAGCTGTCAGGATTGGCAGTCAGAAAAGTCCTCCTCTTTTAGGTAATTGGAGGAAATGCTAGGAGAAGGTCAGTAACATGAGCAAAAGGGAGACTCTGATGTCGTTTTAGATGCAGTTGCTGAGAGCGGAAATCTGTATATGATGGTTCTGAGCCACAGAGCCTCCTGTCTCCGGGATGATAGGAATCCTTTCAAACAGGAATGGAAAAACGCTATTGTTTTGGTGCCTGTAATATGCTGGAGCTCTCAGCAGCATCATTATAACATGCTATTTGCTGGTAAGTCACAGGGGTTTGCCTCTCTCTAACAGACAGAATATGTCAGTTTGAGGCTGCAGTAATGCAATGCAGCTTTTGACGGCGTTAGAATAGGAGCTTAAGTCTACCTGCAAAAGGTAGAGGCATGTTACAGAGTGGATGTTCTATCAGGTAGCAACCTCACTCCTGTTAGGACCCTTGCAGATGGCAATTAGTAATATCAGGCATTAATAGTGTTAACACATTGAGAATAATAGTAGTTGGATTACTATTAAAATCATAGTGGTCATATATGAAGAATAATAGTTGCTGTTATCAGGCTTGAGACCCTTATAGTAAGAACCTATTCCAGCTTTGCCAGTGCTGTCACCACCTGCAAAGTTTTCCAGTCTAAGTCAGCAAGTGATATAGAAATGAAAAGAAGCGGAGCCTGTAGGGAAAGGGGATACTCACTGTCAACTCCTTAGCTGCACGAGTGAGGAGGGAAAGAATTCTGAAGAGTCTCTGAGTTTATGAAAAAATAAGGGGATAGGGAGGGCGGCAGCAAGTTGAGCTCTGCAGGATTTCAGAGAAGATGCTGAAACGACAAGGAGAGGGGTAAATTAAACAGTCTCTAGGCAAGAAGGCTGGTTTAGGGGTGCTGGTGTGATATGAGTAGCTTGTGTAGAGCTTTATTGGCCATTGTCCTGCTGTGATAAGACCCCTGGGGCTTCTGGTTCAAGTGACACAAGTTACGTGGCTCAGAAGGGCAGCTGACCAATTGCTGGGACCTGCTAGTTCGCTCTGTCAGTTGAGTTATAAACCAAACTGGCTAAACTCCACTGGCCAACGGTGACTGCTCTCCAAACCTGCCAGAAAGCCCAGAACACCCTTCACAGAAGTTTACCTCCTCTTTAAGCAGATAGGTCTCTGAGAGATAGGACCGAAATGCTCAGTTTGAAGAGTGATATCAAACATTAACCTCTGGGGTTAATACTGAAAATGGAAAAGAAGATATTCAGTTTGTATCAACAGGAAGATTTCATACAGTGCAAACGGTTCTTTAGGGAAGCGTCTTTTACGACGGTCTAAATTACACACTGTGAGTGATGATTGTCTTGTGCTGCACAGAGAGATCATCCAACCGTGAGATTGGAATCATGTTAGTGATAATTAAAAGAATGTACTGGCTTTTGTGCTTAAATACACTGCTCTGGCCTGTGATTACAGCATGCAGTATTGGGACATGAATTTTGACTCATTCCAGCAATCATTTATAAAGTAAAATCTCACCTCTAGTAGGTGCATACTCAGTTACTCATTACCTTGTGTAATCAACCAAGTCCCCAACCTTCTTGGTGGTGCATGAAAATAATCAAATGGATTGAAGGTTCTTATTTATGCTAGCGTTCATTTTCTGTGACGGGGTGAAGTTTACAGAATCACTGAGATGATCATCCTTGTACCTGTGATCCTCTTTGAAATTTCAAGAAAGGAAATTTTCTGCTAATTCTGAAATATTTCCTGGCTAGGAATGATTTCTGTCAAAAAGTACTGAAGTGAGTACTTAAACACCTTCCCTGGAGGGGTTTGAGGGATGGGTGGACAAGGTGCTGAGGGACATGGTTTAGTGTTTGATAGGAATGGTTGGACTCGATGATCTGGTGGGTCTCTTCCAACCTGGTGATTCTATGATTCTGTGAGGGTGATCAAGTGCTGGAACAGGGCACCAGAGATACTGAGGAGCTTCCATCCTTGGAGAAACAACTGAGAGAGATTTAGAGGAAGATGTTGGACTAGCTGACCTCCATGTGTCCTTTACAGCCAAAGCTTTCCTGTGGGTTTGGTTGGTTTCCTTGGTTTTTGTTTTATTTGTTTGGTTTGGTTTTTTTTTAACTTCAAATTAACTTTAAGAAAAGATAAGACCCACCAGAATGGAAGTCAGTAATCTAAGATTAAAACAATAGCAAACAAGTAGGGCCGCTTGTACTATGCATCATTCTTAAATCTTACAGGACATGGGAAATCTACTAAGGTAAGAAATTCTATAATGAAGTGTGGAAACTCTGCAGACTGACCTACCCAAAGCCTTCGGCTGGGCAACTCTCTCCCCATCACGTCCACTCGTGATCTTCTGATAGTTGTTAAGGGATTGAAAATGTGGAATACTACAGGATTGAAATATAAATGAAAAAAAATCCCTAAGAAATAAGGTCCCAGTTGATCTTAGAAATGAGTTATAGGAAGTGTCCTGGTGAATTGTGTTCTGCAGCGCATCACGAGCTCTAGGTGACTGCACCTAGTTCGTCTGTGACCTTGAGAGAATTATTACATGTTTAGTAGCAGAAAACACAGGGTCCTCGATCTGTGTTCCTCTCCTGCTTTTCTTAGTTGGCAGAGGAGGCATGAGGTGGGGGCAGCCTCTGTTCACATTCTCACCATCTGCAGCAGCACAGTCCAAGGCAGAAGGAGCCAGAGGGCAGAGGAATCACTTTCAGGAAAGCACAAAGTAAATGTGTTTCAGGACATACAACCTGCATTATTTATACCCCTTTCTCCAAACCCAGTGCAATGCGTGGCAGAACTCAAAGTCTTTTTAAAAATCAGAATGTAATTGCTGCCTTAAACTGATACTAGATCATCTTGGCGAGGAGATGGAGATGTACACAGATGCATCAAATGTCTATCATCTTCTTGCAAACCGTATATATAACTTATTTTCAGCTCTCCTTAGAAAAAAAGCCTAGCTGTGTATGGGGGTTTGGTGTGTGATCATTTCTCTTGAGTCCCTGCTGTTTCTGAAGTGCCTGTCCTGAGAGAGCACCTAACAGAGCTTTGTAAAATACAGCCAGGAGTGTTGAGACCGAGTGATCCTGGATGGAAACAGCCACTTTCCTTCTCTGGGACAGGGTGAGGAGGGCGGCTGGGGCTAATTCCTGGGGTTTGGCAGGTTGCTTTGCCCTATAGCCTCATCTCCTCTTTGGTGCTTGGGCTGAAGATTGGGTCTTATTGCTGAAATCTGGCAGAGGGGGCATCCTGAGAAACCAGGGTATCCTTTTTACCCTAGAATCATAGAATCACCAGGTTGGAAGAGACCCACCGGATCATTGAGTCCAACCATTCCCATCAATCTCTAACCCATGTCCCTCAGCACCTCGTCCACCCATCCCTTAAACCCCCTCAGGGAAGGTGAGTCAACCCCCTCCTTGGGCAGCCTCTGACACTGCCCAGTCACCCTTTCTGTGAAGAATTTTTTCCTAATGTCATGCCTAAACCTCCCCTGGCATATATAGAAATACTTATATTTATTCTCTGGCATATATATAAAAACCCTGTATAATCCTGTCCAAAGTAAAAAAAATAAAATCACTCTCAGTTTTGTGAGTGTGATTGAGCAGCACTGCAGTCCCCTAGCCTCTCCTCTCCTCTCCCAAGCAGCTGATGTCTTGCTGCCACTAACTTTGCACGGCTTGGACAATCCCACGTAGCTGGTTGTTATGTTTTATCTCAGTTTCTTGACAGAGGTTGAACAATCTTGTGTTTTTGTGCTGTATCTACTGCATTTTTTTTTGAGGGTACGGTGTGACTCTTCTCTCCCTCGTCTCTAAACACTGGTGCAGTGCTGAGCAGCTGCAGGTAACCTCTACATAAACCATCCTGTAACTGGGAGCACCAGTTTGATAAGGTTGCAGGTGGTCAATAATGCACGTGTTATCCTTTTAAAGAAGCTGTAATTAACTGTCCTGAGGAAAGGCTGGAAATCTGGCAGCCTAATCACTAGCTTCACAGTGAAGTTTCATCTCTTAAAAATTTAGGAAGGAATACAGAGATTACCTGTAAATTTACAGGGACTGTGCTGGGATGTTTCAGCATCGAGTTTGTCTGGTTTGGTTTAGTTTTTTTTTCTCCAAATAGTTTTAAATTCTTACATTCTCTTTGGTTATAAAAATACAGCAATAATTATTTCAGGATTCAACCCAGTTACTTTTTAGATGTGTAAAAAACAAAGCTTTGTTGTGCTGTTGGGTTTTTTTGATTTTTCTTTTCTAAAAGCAAAGAACTCTTTGCTGATTATGTTCTCTTTGAAAATCAACAATATAATAATTGCAGGGATTTCTAAATCCCCAGAGATAACACATTTTGTTGTCCGAGTATGCTGTTGTGTTCTTGTACAACAGTATTTTTTTCTTCATGGTTTTATACAATATCAGATAAACTACAGGCAGGAGGGGAGTGTGTGACCAGTGCAGAAAGCTAAATGATTTGTAAATAGTCACCAGCTCTGCTGGTTTTATGCAGTGATAGTAGGTGCCCTCGTCCAAGAACTTATGCTCACTAGTAGAGTGGAACAAGAAATATTCAGAAAGCACAGAAGTAATTATGAGGCTAAAGGAAAAAGCCAAACACGTGTTGGGCTGCCGTTTACTTCAGTGCACGGAGTGAGATTTTTGCAACATGTCCTTGGTTGTTGACACGTGTCACTTCTCTGAGGTCACTGGGATTTCCCTCGATGGTCATCCAAGTGTGGGCTCCTCGTGCTTTATTTGCAGACCTGTTCATGGCTTTGTGCTCTCTGGGCTCAGAGCCAGCTGCCTCCCAGCCCTGTTCAGACAGACTGGTGGGTCTTTTATACTGATACACACTAAAATGTAATCAACTATCGTGTCCCATCACATCATAAATCCCACCTTAGATTCAAAGGCAATTAGTTCATTGGAATTAGTAATGCTGACACTCCAAATTACATAATAAAGCAGAATGAATGTGTCTCTTCACTATAGCATTCCAGTCAGAATTACCTCTTTTAGAGAGGAATCCCAGATAACTATCTCTGTAATTAAATATGCTCCTGCTTGCTTAATAACTATAAAAACAGCCACTTTCCTGGTATAATTACTTAGCGGTGTTTAAGAATGCTCTGTGCTATCACCCGATGTGTATCTCTGGGAGACTTAGAGTAGGAAGAAAGAAACAAAAAAGCCAGTTGCTGTTCACCATGATAAATACAAGCAGATGGTATTAAGAACTTGTTTTTCTTATTTAAATCTATTTCCTAGAAAATTTAAGCAAAGCTCCAGAAATGTTAACGCCAAATGCATGGTGCTCCAAAGGTGTAGCAGCAAGAAAGGTTGTCTTAAGGGGTTTTCTTTTCCTCTCATTTTTCTCCTTTCTGTGGTCACTGAATCATAGAATCAGCAGGTTGGAAGAGATCCACTGGATCACTGAGTCCAACCATTCCTATCACTGAGTCTCAGTGTTTTGTTCATTGCATGTATTGCACTATGGTGACTTTTCATCAACACTCGGGTAGAAAATAAGTTGCTAGTGGACAATTTAAAAAGTTTCTTGTTAAGGAAAGATAGTCTTATAAATTGAAAGGCCAAAAAGATGGATTTGTAAGTCTTTGTAGATCTATTAGAAATTTAAATTCTTTCTTTTTGTCAGGCATTCCCAGTAAGACCAGTTCAGCAATGTTTAAAATCTCATAGAAATGTGCTGGGGTTTTATGTCGCAAGAACGTAGACCATATTATGATATTCTCAGAAGCTGGATTGATTACCTGTTGATTGGTGCCTTGTCCTGGATGACATTAAACAAAGAGGCAATTACTAATGGAGATGGATATTTTATGTGTGGCTGTACCTCCCCACCCACCAAATTGTGATTCTTCACATTAGCTGCCAGCATACAGGCTCTAGTGCTGTGTGGGAGCTGGAGAGACATGGAAATGCCCTCGAAATGGAAATGGAGGAGACTAGGGCTCAGTGCTTGCTTTGGAAATATAGTGAGGAGGATGCATTTTGTTCCTCCTACTTCCCTGAGGAACGGTTGGACTCAGTGATCTGGTGTGTCTCTTCCAGTCTGGTTATTCCAAGATTCTATGATTTGCTGTTCATCTGAAATAGATAGACTGGTGCTGCAGTACGTGCTTGTGTGGGCACAGAATGGGTCCCTTCTGCTGGGCTTGTGCTCAGTGTGTAGCCACAGGAGCCTGTGTCTGGGCTGGAGAAAGGCTGCTGGTTTGATTCGTGTAGAGCACAAATCTTTTGATCACAATACCAAATGCGAATTTCTGCTTTGCAGGTATTGAGGAAGGTCACTACTATTAATATATATCGCTTCACATTTTCAAGGTGTATAAAGTTGCGTTTCTTTCCAAGTTAGCTGTGATAGTTTGCTAACACAGCCTGAATTGTGTTTCCTTTTCAAGTACAGCTTTTATTGCCTTGTCTGCTCTTGATTCCCACGTGAAAGCAAAGATGCTCTTGCTTGTCAAATCCAAGGTGTCACGTTGAAGGTTGCTTTACGCTACATTTAATTGTACACTACAGCCAGGAGTTTATCTGTCCTTACATAGGCATTTTAGGCTGTAAATATTCCTTCTGGTCTGATAAGTACTACTGCTTCTGCATGATTTATGGATCCTTACAAGATTCTCTGTCTCTGCCTTCAGTGACTGAATAGCAAAGCTTTGCTTATTATTTCTTTTGTCATTTTTGCCCTGGTTCTTTCAATTTTGAGTCACAATAGTCTCTATTAATATGCTTCTAGATCATTTTCTCAGCAGGCTGATTTCTTTTTGTTCCTTTTTCTGCTGTAAAATATGTTGTTTTCCCATAAATAAAACTCTTATCCACTGACATCCTGTTAACCACTTTGAGGTGACCTCTTAATTTTTTTTGTTGTTTAGATATTTTTTATAGCTTCATTTGTTAAAGGTCTAGTACTGTACCTAGTGATGCTTTTAACATCTTTTTTTTCCACGATAAAGCTAGTATAAATTCTGCTTTCTGCATTTATACTGCTACAATGTAAGATATTTTCATATAGTCCTAAATGCAGTTTGTATCTAAGGAGAGGATGATTCTATTACTATTTGTGTCTAAAGGCATAAAAACAAGGGAAGAAAGAAAAACTTACAGGGGGAGAAAAACAGATATCACAGGGAGGAGGAAATCTACCAAGGAAAGTAAGAGGGTAAGTAGACGATTACTATATAAAAAGAAAAATAAGATGACAAAAGGCCAGGCCCACACCCTCAGTGATTTTGGCTCTTCTGTTCACTGTGGAGGAGTTTGGGGACAGTCTCCTTTCAAGAACAGATAAATGCAATGAGGTCCAGGGGACAGGGGTGAGAAAACTCCTTTATTCCTGCTCAGACATAAGCATTTTAACTCGAGGAGGCTTGGGAGTGAGAAAGACCAGCTGCGTTTTCCATAGACTTCAAGAAAGCAACTTGCCCTGCTAGGGTTTAGAAAAAGGAATGAAAATAAACCAGAAACCATCATTGTGACATTGCTTGATGGTGCTTCTGCGTCTTGAATATTGCATGTAGCTCTGGCCTCATCTTCATAAAGTTATATAGAAGTGGAAGAGGCTCTTACAAGAGCAGCACGAGTGATGGAATATACTGAACAGGCTCCACAAAAGGAACAATTGGGACTCTCTCACCTGAAAGGGGTGGGGGGGAAAGCCTGAAGAGATATAGGAAACTGGGAGGTGAATCTATCTTCCAGGTCAGAATCTAGCAGGAATCACCTCAGGGGCCATGGATCAAACTAGAGAGAAAGTAGTTCTTAACAAATTTGTTAACAAAGCTCTGAAAGACCACAGGGCATTGTGGATGATGATAAGGTGATGAGTTTCTGAATATGAAAAGACCAGCTGGATAAATTAATGGGAGAAATTTCTTCCCTGATGACATGTCTGTGACAGTCCCAGCTCCCTTTCCTTAGGTTTTGTGCATTGAAAAGCACAACTGCAATACTCTATTAGAACAGCTTGCATTTAGTTTTCTCTGTGTTAATTCATTTTATAATGAGGACAAGTGTATAGATGTTTAGTTTCTGGATTGTAAGCAATTACATTTCAGAATTTGTCTAAGCAGTAGGTCAGTAAGGAACAACTAAGAGATGCTTAAATGTCAGCTTCCCCCCTCAGACGCTGCAGAATTTCAGTCGTGGCTGTATTTCACNGAGTGATGGAATATACTGAACAGGCTCCACAAAAGGAACAATTGGGACTCTCTCACCTGAAAGGGGTGGGGGGGAAAGCCTGAAGAGATATAGGAAACTGGGAGGTGAATCTATCTTCCAGGTCAGAATCTAGCAGGAATCACCTCAGGGGCCATGGATCAAACTAGAGAGAAAGTAGTTCTTAACAAATTTGTTAACAAAGCTCTGAAAGACCACAGGGCATTGTGGATGATGATAAGGTGATGAGTTTCTGAATATGAAAAGACCAGCTGGATAAATTAATGGGAGAAATTTCTTCCCTGATGACATGTCTGTGACAGTCCCAGCTCCCTTTCCTTAGGTTTTGTGCATTGAAAAGCACAACTGCAATACTCTATTAGAACAGCTTGCATTTAATTAATTTTTTTGTGTGTTAATTCATTTTATAATGAGAACAAGTGTATAGATGTTTAGTCTCTGGATTGTAAGCAGTTACATTTCAGAATTTGTCTAAGCAGTAGGTCAGTAAGGAACAACTAAGAGAGATGCTTAAATGTCAGCTTTCCCCCTCAGACGCTGCAGAATTTCAGTCGTGGCTGTGTTTCACCAGCGCTATGTTGTATTACACTTGTCCAAGCCTGGGGTTCCAACACAAAGAGATTAGGTGCAAGCCTGTGCAACCCTTCAGCTCTTAGAAGGCTTAGAGAAGAGGCAACTTTAGTGTATGACAGTTATCACTAGGGTTGAAGATAGCAGCTATCACTGCACTGGAAGCATCAGATTTTCTAAGAAGTCAACCCCTGGGGGCATGTTTTGTCAGGGTCTTTTATAGCTGGTGTATGGAGGAAGCTGGAATTGTGCCAGAAAGAAATATAGCAAACAAATAGTAGGGTGTGGGTAGAGAGTTGGTTATTAATCCCTTTAAATCTGATCTGATTTTAGAATTTCAGGGGAAAAAAACCCCACAAAACCTCTCGTGTGCGGATTTTTCATTGCTGCAGTTTATAATAATTTGGCGAAAGGATCTAAGTATTGAAATCACACGCTGAAGATTTTCCAAGCAAGTAAAAAAGCATTTTTAGAGTTATGTGTATTTCCAAATAGTAATTGTCATCACTGTTAGCTCCTTAGTGCTGGCAGTGTGAGAGGGAGAGTCACCTCAGCTGTAAGCAGCCTTCCGGTACATCAGCCAGGGCCTGGCTTCTCTTCCTTATCCAAAGATATTTGTTCACTGCAGGCTTTTATTCTGCACAGAAAAGCAGGTTTTTGTACCTGGAGGCTCCCAGGCTACGGGGAAATGTGGCGATACGTGTATTTAGTTCTATTTGTCTGTCTTTCCTTTCCTGATATTTATTTTCAAGGCTTTCCAAGAAAACTTGACCTGAAACCTCAGGGTTCTGCTGCAGAAATCCCCAAATACAGCTTTTCAGTGGTGGTTCAGCCCCTTCCTACATGCCTAAGGAGAAGGGTACATACAGCTACAGGTGCATACAGGTCTATTTACAGTCATGGCTTTAGTAGAGCTTCTATGTCTTTATGACATGCTCATGTACACCCAGCCTCTCCTGATCTCCTCTTGGGCAATTCCTCAGTCACTTTAGCGTTTGCATAATGTGCCGTGTGTCAAGCAGGAGCCTCAATACTGAAGAAGAAAAGTGGCATCATAGTTCTTTTCACAAAATGTCATCATGTGCCTAAACAGTCTTGCGACGTCAGCCAGGTACCCGCTCTGTGGGTGTCATGGAATCCCACAAACCTAACGTGGAGCATTGTACGTAACTTGTCACTGACTTCCACCTAAAATCTGTTTGGAAATAACAACCTTCCCATTCAAGCAGATTGATACCAAAATGCGTGTTCTATAGGCTTTGGTATTGCTGAAGAGAGTGATGCTTCACCTCCACGTTCCTCTCTTCCCGAGCATTATGGAAGCGCATGTAATGGAGGCTCTGTCTGGACAACTTGCCTCTGCGCACAGGTCTTCTATGCTTTTTTTTTCATATTATTTTTATTCACATTATTATTTATCTGTAACCTGCCCCCTTCCTGACTCGGCAAGCAAACTGAATGCACTAACCTCTGTTTTCCCTTAATTAATGCTCCCTTTTCATTTTAAAAAGGGGCTGCTCAAATTCATTCTTCTTTTGTGAAAACGCTTAGGGAAACGTGACATTCTCAGCGTGAGAAAACCTGAGTTCTGCCCCCACACCTCATGCTGCCTGAGAGAGATCTTCATTCTCCTCCCTCTTTCTCTGCATGTAATGGCTTAAACAATTGGGCTCCTAGGGAGAAATTTCCCTGACCTTTCTCTTTTCATGATACGCTGCAAAAGTGAGGTGTCATCTCGGTCTCTCAGCACCAGGGTTGCTGCTGCAGGTCTCAATAAGCTTTCACCATGATAAAGTTTAAGCAATTAGATTTATTCCACTGTGTTTTGTAACAGAAAATGGAGCTACTATTAAGTAGGCCAAAAGGAAATTTTATCGCCAAAAGGAAATTTTATCACCAAAAGAAATAAGTAATTTTCAATAAAGTGCAGCTTCTCTCATTCCTTCCTTTCTATGTTAAAGTTTTTCTTTAATTATTTGTAAACATATGACACGGAGCTTAGAATCTCATCAGGTTTAGAGTGAAGGACGTTCAGTCCTTTACAACGTGCGGCAATAATTTCTGGTTTTGTGTACTTTCCTCTGTCTGGTTTAGTGATTCAAGAGGCTGACATATTCCTCCTTCAAAGTGAAACATTGTTTATGGAAATCTAAGGTGGAGGCAGGTGATTTATCACGAATGCCCTTGGGCAATGCAGATGAGCGTACCCAAATGACTGATAATGATTTCCTCTCCTATTGAGATTGGCACTGAGCTAGTCTATCTTTATGAAGACCCTCTGTTAGTGGAAGGCAGTTGTGTTGACATTGAAGCTACTGTCTTAACGCATGGACGATGTTTACATCATCAACACGTGTTCTGCTGTGTGTCCTTCCATCCTGAGAAGGACACGCGAGGCCTGAGAGCAAGGAGTTTCCCCTGAATTGACCCAGGAGGGCTGAATAGCTGTGCAGGTTGAGATAACTGGGGCCTTGTTCATAGGGTGCTCCCCTTGAGTACAAATGCCCAGGAGTGTAAACAGAGCCTATAAATTCTTTATCCTTCTATTTATTATGTGGAAGGTCACTTCTGATGACACCAAGAGTCACAAGTTTTGTCTTTTATGCTCTGAAGCTGCAGCAGAAGCCCATACGAGTCAGGGGAAATAAAAACAGCAGGAGGGAGAACGCTGTGAACTGGCATCCAGATGTTATTATACACTTTGCTCCTTTTGATAGAGATGTCTGTGATCAGAAAGTGGTTGATGGCTGTCATCCTACCAGGCGATGGAACAGAAAATTGGAGCATAGCGGGTTAAGACTCTATTGAAAAGGTAAAATTTATATGATACTTGAAAGAGAGACTGAATGTCTGACTTGTGGAATAAGAAGTAAAAAATGTTTATAGAGTTCTCCCTTGCTGTGAAGTCATTCTCATTTCTTATCTGCAGTATAACACTTCTATTAAGACGATGATGGTAGAAGAAAAAGACAACATCTTGTTGTCCATTGACCCAGGAGGGCTGAGGAGAGTGGTAGCCAGTGGAGACTGAGGTGAAAAAGTTGAGTTCCTCAATCTTCTTTTCATCTGTTGATATGAGGTCACCATTAAGTTGTGTGAAGCTCTGCTGAGGGTGGAGAAAAGACTCTCGCTTTGTGTGCCAAAACGTGGCTGCACGTACCCAGTAGGAGTGGTTATGGGGATGATTTGCCTCCGAGGTGGGGTGGCTTTGGTGTGGAGGCATATTTTAGTATTATGATGATATTATAATGAGAACAGGTAAACTGGAGGGCAGGATTGCCACAACAGCAGCTGCAAGGGGTCTTCTTGGAAAGTAATTGTGCAGTTGTCCTTGGGCACCATGCTCCTTGCTGACAGCAGGAGCATTTCCAAACACCCAATGCCCCGTTCCCCAGGCCAAGATGTCCTTGTTGCGCTCCTTTCTGGTGAGAAATGTGTTGCATCTCTACTCACTTAGCTTTTAAAGAAAATCTGCTGTGTATTCAGGCTGTGGGGGACTGTGTTCAGAAAACTTTAGAGTTCCCATTTCTCCCCTCATTTAGTTTTATTCCCACACAAGAAACAGTGAAGTTAAAAATAATGTCAATTGCCACATGGATTCTGAACTGCAGGGACTCCACTGATGAGAAAGATGCCCCACAACATGATTTAGTTCATTCACATGCTGCCAGGACCAGTGGAGATCTTAGATCTGCGCGTGTGGAGTAAGAAAAGGTTGGTTTTGAAAAATGAACCTGTTGGACCTGCATGTTTTACTACTGGATTCTGAAAGATGTTTAAGTTGTTACAAGTATATTCACACCCCTCAGGTGGCTTAAGCCAAAGGTCCGTGTACTTTATTGGCCTCTTTTCAATAGTGGCAAAGAGAGGACTGTAAGAATAAGGAAGATAAATAGTCACGATTCCCTAAAATCCTAGATTATCTACTGATAATTTGTGCTTTGGGCACTTCTGAAACAAAGACTGTCTCTCGCTGCTCCATGGATCTCCGCTGGTTTTCCATCCTTTAATTTATAGATTATCTCCTTGAAGCCCTGTCAGTTATTGACAATCACAACATCCTGCAGTGCGGAGTTTTGCAGCTTTGCTATGAAGTCTGTAAAGAAGTGTTTGCTCTGTTTAAAGCCTCTGATGTAAAAAATGTAGTTTTATTGTGCAGTGTCTCATTCTTTGAAAATACAACGTACATTCCTGTTGGTAACTTGAAAATTGCTGGCGTATGACCTCTCAGTTAACTTTTTTCCTAGATTGAAAAGTTTGTCTGTTCAGTTATTCCTTACATAAAATCTATTTCATGCCTTTCAGCAGACTCATTGCTTACCCCTCAGCCCTTCCAAATGCACTGAAATAGGTGGTTTAGAATTGCAAATGGCATTCAAGATGCAGGTGCACACCACGTATTGATATGAAGAATCATAGTATTTTTTTCTGTTCTTTTTCTAATAATTCAGTGCACTCTGTTTCCTTTCTTACCTTTACAGAACACTGTGCTCAGGTTCTCGTGGAGCAATGCATCCCAGTGTCTCAGTCAGCTCAGGAGTTCTGTATATAAATTTGGAATTATGCTTCCTCATATGCGTGATATTACATTTATCTACAATGAAATTCACCTGCTATTTTTTCCCTCAGTCACTGAATATTACAAGGTTATGATGCCTCTATTAATCAGCACTATCCTACTAGCTGATAATCATAGAATAGTTTGGGTTGAAAGGGACTTTAAAGATGATCCAGTTCCACCCCCGCTGCCATGGGCAGGGACATCCCACTAGATCAGTCTCCATTGTGAGTCCCTGCATTTACGTTTTAGCATGCAACAAAGGTTGATTGTGCTCTAGGAATGATATTGAAATGTTCATCATTGATGTCAAGCCTGCAGGTTAGTGAGGACTGCATGCAAATCTCCAACCCATGCAATAGAATATAAGCTGCTATTATCAACAGTGAGTACTGGCACTAGAACTAGCAGTCGTGGTCTCTTTGCTCTTGGAAGAGCTCTGTATTCAAGTGTGAGATGGAGGAGAGTGGTGATGACCAGGGCTCCCTTGGCAGCAGCGTGTTTGGAGGAGGTGACAGCAGCAAATCACACCATGTTCTTGTCATCTGTGCTGGAGGACTTGGCAGGGGTTTTCAAACTACGCAGTTTACAGCTCACTGAAACGTGGAAGTTGTTATTGTTCATGGCTCTCAATTTTAGAAGAAATGAAGGCACTGATGGAAAAGTCACATTGTAGTTTATCACATGAACTGTTAAGCTGCCCTGACAGAATTGGGTTGTTTCAACAGCCCTCGCTGGAATAGACTGCAGGGGATGTAAGAGGGACAGAACTGTAAAATGGAAACACCTCCAAAAATCACAGGGATTTGGCATATGTTGTTTCAACAAAAATACTAGGAATGTGCATATGTGGGACCTGTGCTCCAGGAGCTGAGGATCAGCAGCTGGACTGGCAGGAGGGTTACCTGCCCTAAATTTCAGGGAATCCACAGGTTGGAAAAGACCCTTGAGATTATGAAGCCCAACTGTACCTGCCTACTGCAAAATCATAAGCACTTCATCTACCCAGGCAGCTGTTCCACTGCTTGAGAACGCTTCTGGTGAAGTCATTTTCTTTAAGGTCTAATCTGAACTTCACCTGGTGCAAATTAAGGCTGTTCCCTATCACCTGTCATTACGGTGAAAGAGACCAGCCCAGGCCTCGCTACAACCTTATTTTTAGATAAGAATGGTTGGACTCGATGATCTGGTGGGTCTCTTCCAACCTGGTGAGTCTATGATTCTATGATTCTAACCTCCTTCCAGGGAGCTGTAGGTAGTGATAAACTCTCCCCTCAGCCTTCTCTTCTCTAGGCTAAAAATTCCTGGTTCCCTCAGCCATTCCTCATAAGGTCTGTGCTCCAACCCCTTCACCAACCTTGTTGCTCTTCTCTGGACTCGCTCCAGCCCCTCAAAGTGTTTCTTATGGTGAAGGGCCCCAAACTGAACACAGAATTCAAGGTGTGGACTCATCAATGCTGAGTATGGAGGCTGAATCACTTCCCTGGCCCTGCTGGTCACGCTGTCTCTGATACAAGCCAGGATGTCACTGGCCTTCTTGGCCACCTGGGCACACTGCTGGCTCATATTCAGTCACTGCCAGCCAACACCCCCAGGTCCTTCTCTGCCAGGCAGCTTTCTCACTCAATTCAAGCAGAGGACTCTCATTTCTCCTTTCTCCAAGTCCATAAGCTAAGAAATGCACAGCAATGATGGAAACAACATCAGATTCAGTGACTGCGAAGTAGCAGGTGATTACTGTTATACAGAAAAAGAACAGTTCATTTCAGGATTACTGGCTGTGTTGGAGATAAGTATACATATATATATATACATCATCTGCTTACATTGCCCCGTGTACCATGGGAGTATCAACTCAGGTGTGTAGCACTGCCTTCCCTAAAGAGATTCTGCTGAACTGGGAACTGATTCTGTAAGTTTATTTTCAGATAAACTTGAAGTGATAGGGAATGAATTGAAAGATATCTCATAGAGGTCGATTTTGGGGAAAGGCATATTTTTCAAGTACCATGTTCAAGGCAGAAAGAAAATTGTCAGAGAAACTGTGTGCCTTTACAATGAATATTTAGGATAAGGATTTGTCTGCCGTGCTAAGAATTTACCACTAAGAATTCACCACTAAGCCCTATCTTTGCTTTTGAAATGGAGCTATATAACAGTTTTTGCAATCATTTACAGATTGAACTCTCTAAAACTTGTTTGTCAGGGAAGTTTTCTTGCCTAGTTATGATGTTTACAAATTTGAAGTAGTTGTCCTACCCTGTGATTTCTTTGCTCTGCATCACTCTCATTGTAAATATTTTCATAAGCAAGCCCCCTGCCATCTGCTTAGCTTTCAACTTCATTTTTTGTGGATTCATGAATTATAATTAGAAGCTATATTGAAATTCTGGATGCTTGCTAGCGAGAACTGGTGATTTGAATAGTAGTACTAATATTAGATAATTCTATAACTTCCCTTTAAAACATCAAAGATAAAGGTTTCAAAAGATTTACTAAAAACAGAATTGAAAATCTGGAGAAGTCAATGCTATGGAAGTGAGAGAGAAGGCAGACAGACAAACTGGAAGCTTGGTTATTGCCCACTTTTATTATTTTAGTACAGGTCTTTCACAATTTAGACCTTTGTCTTAATGCTCCACTTGCTGGAGTCCTGTGATCATCAGGAAAGTAGATTCTTATTAAAAGTATTTCAGAACTTCATTGATTGAAAAGTTAAATAAAATCATCAGAAAAAATATCGCAATATCACACATGTAATGATTAAGAAGCTAAAAGCAAATAATTTATTGCTTTTCAAAACACAACTTGAAAAGCATTGCTTTAAGCTTGTTTTCAGCATATTTCAGACTTGTTTTGACTGGAAATTTTTCCTCGGAATGATAATTTTCTTTGAGGTAGTCTTAATGTTTTCTCTAATTGAAGGTTTGCATTAACAGCATTATAAATAACTGAATTCCTGTGTGATTAGATTCTTGCATCAAGTTAGAGAAATTTTTGCTAGGAAAAGAAGTATATTTGGGATAGTCTAGGAATGATATGTCTACGGGTCAAAAGCAGAAGCATCTAAGATGGCTTCATAAGATCACTGACCATATCCAAAGCACATTGACAGGTTGTGAGGAGTTTAGATACCAGCGTTCTGTTAACTATTACATGAAGGATAATACGTTACCTTATTATATGAAGGATAATACTGCTGTGTCTCTGAAGCCCACTCTTGGATGTTTTCCATGCTTTTCTATTTGCTGCAGTTTTAAAAGGAGGATGTAGCAGAAGATTCCCCGTAAAAATTGGGTGAGTTGCAATGTTTTCTAAAACGCTCAGCAAAGCTTCCTTCAAACCTTCATGGGAAAATGTTAGAAGGGTCAGTTATAAAAGCAGCCACGTAACAATTAGCAGATACTGCACATTCCTCATGTGGATTCCAAAGGGGAAGGAGGGTCTCGTACGCGTCTCTTGTGTATGAGTTAGCCCACGGGAGAAAGGAAGCCAGAGAGGTTACTTGCAGTATCTGGTTTATTTCCAATGAAAAGAGGACAAGTTAAAGAAAGAGCAGAATTAACCATTCCCTGGAGCAGCTACATCTCCTTCTCTCTCTCCCTCATGTCAAGGGGCATTAGCTTCATTTCACCCAAACTCCACAGCTGGACAGACCTGATGTTCGAGTGCTGAAGTGGCTCATTAGGATGAAGAGGCTTATTTATAATGGTAATAGCTGGTTACCTGAACTGGAGTTCTGGGTTTGACGTATTTAAAATTATGTGAGACTAAGAGTTAGTCTTTCTTTCTGTAGTACTTGCCTTGGGGAGGTCATCCTTACTGTTAACCTAAAGATTTTTCTGAATCTTCGAACTAAGTGAAAATACTTGCATAGACTGGCACAGAATATTTTGTTGTGAATCATCCTGTGTTACCCAACTATATTTGCATCATGAAAGTTTTAAGCCCTGTTAGCTCAGAACATAAACAGCAGAAGGGTGACAGTTGAAGCAGCGACCTCAAAGCTCCTGCAGTCCTGAAGGAGCTGGCCCTGGCCTCCAGGGAATTAAATGTACTGCCTAAAACTTTAATGGCATCATGATATCTTGGTGTTAAATATGACCTTTTCCTTTGTCTGTACTAAGCATGGTGTCTCTTATAGATGAGAAAATAGAAGATAGCAGAGAAGAGGCAGTGATATCTGCTTTAGTACCAATTGCAGACATTTTCCCTGCTTTTTATTCTCAGCATCTCTTTACAGCAAAATATCACAGAATCACTAGGTTGGAAAAGATCTCCAAGATCATTGAATCCAACCATTTGCATCAATCTTTAACCCATGTTCCTCAGCACCTCATCCAAATATCTTTTAATTAGCTCTAGGGAAGGTGACTCAACCCCCTCTCTGGGCAGCCTCTGACAGTGCCCAATGACTCTTTTTGTAAAAAATTTTGTCCTGATGTCTAGCCTGACCCTCCCCTGGTGGAGCTTGAGGCCATTCCCTCTCGTCCTGTCCCNGGGCAGCCTCTGACACTGCCCAATGACCCTTTCTGTGAAAATTCTTTTCCTCATGTCCAGCCTGAACCTCCCCTGGTGGAGCTTGAGGCCATTCCCTCTCGTCCTGTCCCCTGTCTCTCAACATCCTTCTTGTGGTGAGGGGCCCAGAACTGAACACAGGATTCGAGCTGTGGTCTCACCCATATAATGAGCTTTTTTTATATTTAAAAATAATATATGATATATATTTTTATGAGCTTATTTATATATTTATATTTTCTGACCTTTTTTTATATTTAAGTGGATGGTTTTTTTCAGAATCAGTGCTGTCTATGTTATATCTCATATCAGCTTTTTTGCTGATTAGTGCTAATGAGAATCTTTACAGAGTCTGAGGTCTGTATCTGTCATTCTGTTCTGTCACGCTGCTCAGGGGAAACAGGAATATGAATACTGGGTATCCATGTAAAAGCTCAGGAGAGAGGTGGAATGAATATTCTTTGGGAATGGTTGAGATACTATATAATAATTCATAATACCTATAATTTGCATCTCCGTTTACAAGAATATAAAGAATCTTAGAAAAGCAGAAGGAACTATAAAACGCTGGGGGAAATAAAATGTGAAAATACTTGGAAGACTTGCAAATCCACAGATTTATCGATGAAGATAAAATATGAATATATGAAGACTAATAAATGAAGTAAATAGTTTAGCTTTTTTATGCTGATAGTTATCTCTGAAAAATATTGTAAAACTTGAAGGCCTGACAGGCTGATGAAAGGCAAGTACTATATTAATTTTCAACAGAATTAAAAAAAACAAGCAAACTCAGGAAGAAAATTAAGCCAAATAGCTGCTTTCATAAATGTAATGACTCTTCCTAATAAAAAGGTGTTTATGTTACAAGAAAAATGTCTTGAATATTTCAGAGGCAATCCCAGCATAAATTAGAGCATTGATTGTAAAGAATAAAGAATGAACACACATGTTCTTATTAAGAGAATTACCAAAATGCTTTTGAAAGTATAAGTGTGCAAACTTGTACTGCGCTGAATCACATTTGATTTATTAGTAGTTTTTTAAACTTTAAATAGTAATAAAACTAGCTAAAAGGACATGAATTTTCTGGTTTTTAAAAAAATCTTTGAAATGCTACGTCACCTTCCCTGGAGGGGTTTAAGGGATGGGTGGACGAGGTGCTGAGGGACATGGGTTAGTGACTGATGGGAATGGTTGGACTCGATGATCCTGGGGGTCTATTCCAACCTGGTGATTCTATGATTCTATGAAAGGAACCCTAATTATCATCCAGTTCCAACTCCCCTGTCATGGGCAAGGATGCCTTCCCCTAGGTCAGGATACTCAAAGTCTCATCCAGCCTGGCCTTGAACTCCTCCAGGGATGGGGCAGCTCTGACTTCTCTGGACAACCTTTAACAGTTCCTCACTGCCCTGCTAGTGAAGGATTTCTTCCTCTGATCTCATCCCACTGTCCATGTTTGCGACAAAGATGTTAAACACCAGTCCCTGTACCAACCACTGAGGGATGCTGCTCATCACCACTCTCCTCTTGGACATTGAGCTATTGTCCACAAGCCTTTGAGTGCAACCATCCAGCCAACAACTTACCCACTGAGTGGTCCATGTCTCTCCAATTTAGAGACAGGAATCTTGTGTGGGACAGTGTCCAATGCTTCGCTAAATCCAAGTAGACAATGTCAGTTACTCTTGCCTTATCCAGTAAGGCCTTTAGTGAAGCTGTGTTGGGTTTCACCAGTCACTCCTTACCTTCCACGTGCATTAGCAGANTCTATGATTCTATGAAAGGAACCCTAATTATCATCCAGTTCCAACTCCCCTGTCATGGGCAAGGATGCCTTCCCCTAGGTCAGGATACTCAAAGTCTCATCCAGCCTGGCCTTGGAACTCCTCCAGGGATGGGGAAGCTCTGACTTCTCTGGACAACCTTTAACAGTTCCTCACTGCCCTGCTAGTGAAGGATTTCTTCCTCTGATCTCATCCCACTGTCCATGTCTGCAGCAAAGATGCTAAACACTGGTCCCTGTACCAACCACTGAGGGATGCTGCTCATCACCACTCTCCTCTTGGACACTGAGCCATTGTCCACAAGCCTTTGAGTGCAACCCTCCAGCCAATTCCTTACCCACTGAGTGTTCGTGTCTCTCCAATTTAGAGACAGGAATCTTGTGTGGGACAGTGTCCAATGCTTCGCTAAATCCAAGTAGACAATGTCAGTTACTCTTGCCTTATCCAGTAAGGCCTTTAGTGAAGCTGTGTTGGGTTTCACCAGTCACTCCTTACCTTCCACGTGCATTAGCAGAGTTTCCAGGAATATCTGCATGATCTTGCCAGGCACATAGGTGGGACTGACTGGCCTGTAGTTACCCAGCTCTCCCTTTTTTACGTTTTTAAAAATAGGAGTTAGGTTTCCCCTTCTCCAATCAGCAGGAACTTCGCTGCACTGCTGTGACTTCTCAGATATGATGGACAGTGGGTTAGAAACATCATCTGGCAGTTCCCTCAGGACCCATGGACACCTTCAGGTGCTTTAGGTTGTATCCTTGTAGTATTTCAGTGGCCCAGCCTCTAAATTACAAACTGTGCTTTAACTGGCTACAGAAATACAGGAGAGTATTGAGGATGGGTTTATGCAGAGGACTCTGATAAGACCTAAGGAACATTAACTGAGATTCATCAGGAATTTAAAGAATCACTGCGAGGTATGTCAGAAAATTATGGAAACTGGAAAGGACTGAAGTGGCACAGCAGACACGCAGAGTCTGTTTAATTGAATGTGAACCGTATGTAACAAACACTTTTAAACTTACTGCTATGAAACCGAATTACACTGAAAATTATTTCCATGAGAGTTTTTTCCCATATATTTTTCTGAATATTTATATTTCATTATTACACCAGATATTTTCCTTGATTATGATACAACAAACACCCTTAATGAGCTATTAAATGTCTCATTTCCCTTTCCACTTTGGCCCCATCCCCTGCCTGGTCTGAGCTGAGCTCGATCATTAAGTGAAGGTCAATTTTCATCACTGTAAAGGGCAGTAATTTCCTTTAGTATTTCTCGCCCTTCTTCATCAGCTGTGAATTTTCTAATCTATGCCCTCTCATAAAGAAAACTAATGTACTGTTTCAACATAAAACTAATAAACAGAAATAATCAAACCACAGCTAATTAGCAGACTACCACGTTTTCACTGGTAAGCATGGTTATTTTTCCAGATAAGCATGATCAATGGACTAAGATTTTATTCCCCAGGTAGAATGTCTTCCTTCAAGACTGGGATAAAACACCTTGTCTGGTAGCCTTCTGCGATATCCTGGAGAGGAGAGGCAATTCTTGACCCCATCAAAGCTTTCCCTCTGCTCCCCAGGCAGGGTTAGGTTGCTGCTGACACCATTCTGTGCCCTATAATGCTGCAGTGGCTAAAGAACCCTCTTCTTTTTCTTTTTCCTTTTTTTTAAAAAATTTTGTGAAGCTATGACGTCAGGAAATTCTTTGCTTCCTAGAATGGCAGGAGCAGCACTTTCCATATTTGCGTGTTCTGCAGCAGATCTGAAATTGCAACATAAGCAAAGAGCCCCTTTTTTTAACAAGTTAGAGCAATCAGCTAATTTTGTTATTAATTTGGAGTTGTTTGTAATAGGCAGTTAATCAATGTATTTTCTGTACTGAGTGACAGAGCTGAAAATGACAACCAGTGCTGCATGGAATAGCTGATTTTCTTTTAATTATGTGTTTATTTCCGATGTTGCAGAAAACAGACTTTACAGGCTTACTTCCTTGTTTCAATTCCTTGTGGGTGAAGAAGAATCAATACAGAGGAAGGCTTAGTTTTGCAAATATGCACATTAGTGTTCAGTGCGGTTACTCAAATTCCAAATAATTTGGAAGAGCAGATCTCCATGCATAAATTGAGAAGAGATAATTTATTTTTACCTCAGCAAAAGTGCACTAGGCACCATCGTCTATGAAAACCGCAGCTGTGATTAAGTATTAATTATACTGCTGGAGGTAACTGCAGGTGATAAGAGGCTTGAAGTATTGGATCTTTAGCAAAAGCAACATTTTATGTATGACATATTTATTATTAAAATAGATTCTTCTAGAACAAGCTCCTCAGAGTGTGTCTGCTCCAAGAGAACGTTTCCATAGTTTGGTATTTTTAAAGGAAATGGCAATCTGTTTTTCTTTTTGCTTTATATTCTGGTCCTGCCTCTTAGAAAGTGGTATTTTTATCTTTTAGAGATCAGACTGAATCAACTGTTTGATCCTGATGTGTGACCATAGGTGAACTCATGGGTTAGTGATTGATGGGAATGGTTGGACTCGATGATCCAGTGGGTCCTTTCCAACCTGGTGATTCTATGATTCTGTGAACTCTGATCACTGTATTGTAAAATCTCTCTTTTTATTTCAAATAGTTTAGAAGAGAAGGTTGTAGGGGAAGGTCAGGTGTGCTCCCATTTCTTTTTGAAAGTACGTGCTTACATTTAAAGCTGCTTGGAAACATTAAGTCTTCCCAAAAGCCTGAATCTATAGAGGTGCAATAACATTGTAGTCAAATTATGGATTATTGGTTTTTATTTACATTATAAAATCAAGTATGATTTCACGTCGTTTGATTTGCTCTACAGTCCTCTTCCTAGTATTTGGATCAACATATAAATGATAAGAAAGTTAAAGGCAAAATAAAGAGTGTGAAACCTACTTGTTTCCTGGGACCTAATTGTAAAAGGCTTCCTTGTTTTCTCTGAGGTCATAACCTGTCAGTAAATTATTTCAGGGAGAGGAAAGGTGCCTTTCCCACAGACAAGGAGACCTAAGAAGATCGAAGTGCTACAGATTGAGGCTAAATTTAATCCATTGTTAACATGTTTTGATACGAATGGTTGGACTCGATGGTCTGGTGGGTCTCTTCCAACCTGGTGATTCTGTGGTTCTATGATTCTATGAAAAGTATTAGCAGAGAAAGTAACTAAGGAACAAATCTCTGAGAGATCTGGCAGGGTTGCAGTTGAATATTTTGCCTGACTTGCTATTGGACGTAGCTTTAGTTGATGCAGAAGTTCCAAGCGCACGGGGGGAGTGTTGTGACATGTGCTCAAATGGGCTCTTGTTGTTCTGTGATCCCTATGGGATGTGCTGGAACTCTGAATGTTCAAACTCCAGGTGACTTGCACATGGCCAAGATTTCATTTGAACTGCAGAATATTCATTAGTCCAACAAGTTTGGAAACACGATGTTCTAAGAAGTGGCTTCCACTCCCCTGCTGTCTTCACAAAACCACATTACTCTTAGTGTTACTAATTCAGCTTTGAGCAACTCCCACTTCCATTAATAGCAGTTTGCAAGGTAAAAGGCGCTTTTTCCCTTAAAGCACCGAATAATATGTTTAATGTTGGCATTTGTGAGGATTTTAATGAGCTCAAACCACGCGGTGTTCTTCAATTAACTTTGATTATGCTCATGTATAATTTACTTTGGACAATAACTGAAAAATTGGTTTTCGTTCAGGAAACAATTGGAGCTCACCACATCTTGACCTCCTCTACACTCATGTAATTTTAATGAAGACAGAATTGAATTTTATTAGGCATGAGACCAGTGCGCTTGAGAACAGAATCTCTTCCTTCTCCACCCCAGACTGGCAGTAAGAATGATGGAGATGAATAAAGACAATAATGATGGGAAGTAACTATTTTCATTCTTCTAGAATTTTATGTAAGAGAGAAGATGCAGATGCTGATGACAATAGAAATGGTTGGAGGCTGTCAGGAAATAAAACCTGTGCAGGAAAGAACGTAGAGTGTGGGTGTTAAGGGTGATTTTTACACTTTTTACCTTAGTTTTCTTCTTTCACTATTGCAACTGCCTTGTAATTTAACTTGGAAATTGAGGAGAGGGCAAAATCTGTCCAAGGAAAGTTAGATTGTTTGCAGGATTAAAGGGACAAGTAGCTGTGTCCAGAAGAAGCTGTTAAGAGAATCTTCTAGGACTGAGATAATTTCATGGACATCCCTACTAGTGTGGAAAAGAACCCCAATACTTCATCTCCAATGCCATAAAGCCTGTTTGTTGGGTGACCTGATAGTTTTAAGAGAAAATTAATGTTGTAAAGGAAGTTGATAAGGGAATTAGGAAAATTTTGAACATCAGACCTTATAATACTATATTTAGATTTGATCTATAACTACAATAAAGAATTTAGGATTGTGGGTATAGTATGATTTTTCTCCAGATCTATTGCAGTTAAGCTCCAGATAGTTTTTGTTTTGGTTAATGAACTGACATGTATCCAAAACCCTGGTTCCAAAAAAAACCAGGCAAGCAAAAAATCCCCCAAATGAACTATGATATTCATGAACGCTTGCCAGAAAACCACTTATAATCTTATTTTTCTTTCTATTGAGATTTCTGCAAATATTTTTATTATTACAATGCCTGGATACTAGTTTTCTAAATGTAAATTTTATGCATTAATTAGCCACCATTAAACATTTCTCCCCAAATACACAGATTAAGCGTTTCAATGTGCTTTTATAATTACATTAAAAATCAAGCTGTAAAAATGCCTAGAGACAGTTCTGCACATACACAAGCCTGAAGCTCTTACGTACGTTTCCAAGAGCTGAATGCAGAGAGAGAGAAAAATGACACCTGGAATAAACATTATTAAAATGTGCGTAGGTGTTTAAACTTCTGTCAGTATTGATTCATGGAGAATTGCCCAAAGTATAAGGTCTGGTCTATATCCAACCCACAGAAATAACTTCTGCACTTTGCCATGTGTGGAATTTATCCTGCTTCACTTGAAGCATCTTCACTGGAATCAGAGTTAGTGGATTTTGTTTCCTGTTGGTGAGAGAGAAATAGGTACTTTTTTTGCTTGTTGATTTTTAGAACTGTAAATTTTAGAACTGTTGATTTTTAGAAGCTTAAAACCTCACAAGAAACAAACTCTAAATGTATTTTTTTCTGTGCTTTGACTATGAAGTGAGCTTCTACAGATTTGTTTTTCTTATGATGTCTCTTGGGAATCAGCTTCAGTTCACTGCCCTTGTTGCCAGCTCCGAGGGCAGCAGCGTTTGGCCTCGCAGGTTCTTCCCCATTAAGAAGACCTTGTTGGAAGTTACCAATTGGATCTTGATGGAAACTAACGGAGTAGCTGTGACCTAGTGTGACGAGGAATTTATCTGCTGCCCAGGCATCTTGATGCTGACTTGGGGACATTCGTGAGGGGGTTTGGAGTGAAAGTCACATTTTTGGGGGCATTTGTGAGGAGATTTGGAGTGAAAGTCGTGCTTTCAGAAGATTTGCAAGGAGATTTGGTCTGAAAGTCACATTTTTGGGGGCATTTGTGAGGAGATTTGGAGTGAACGTCACATTTTGGGGGCATTCGTGAGGGAGTTTGGAGTGAAAGTCGTGCTTTGGGAGATTTGTGAGGAGATTTGGAGTGAAAGTCACATTTCTAGGAATGGTTGGACTCGATGATCCTGTGGGTCTTTTCCAACCTAGTGTTTCTATGATTCTATGAGCAGCAGAGCACAGACCATGTGCTTCCTCTAATATCTCTTCCAGTGGGGCTTCTGAATCCTCCCTGGATTCTCTGTAATAGTAAGCAATAAAGCGTATTAGATAGGATTAGGTTTGCAAATCCAAAATCACACTTTTTATCAGTCACATTTGCTGCAGACAGTAATCTGAGTGGTCTAAGTCAGTCCCAGAAGGAGCCAGCTTGGGCAGATTTTACAAAGAATCCAGGATACTGTCTGTCTACCTCAGGCTTGTTTGGGTCAGTGGAGATTGAGTTCACAGACAGGCAAAGCCCTTCAGCAAACAAATACGTCCCAGCAATTTAAAATATGGCGTGCAGAGCACAAAGGAGTGTGTAAAATAACTTACAAGACTTTTCTGTCTGAAATTCCACAAGTGTAGGCAAAGATCATGAGGCCAGCATCAGGAAAAGCTGGGAGGATGTGTCTATCAGTTGGATGTTTTGGGATTTTTTGTTGTTGTTATTATTGTTATTATTATCATTTAAAATTGGATGCTGCTGCCATCTGTGAGGCCTCTGCAGCAACGGCACCGTTAGCACGTGGGCAGGAGAAAGGTATGTGGGAACCTTGAAGTTTAACTTCAAGGAAGGGAGGGAAGTCTTCAGCAGAACAGAAGACAGTGGTTGAAAATTGGAGTTCCTTCAGGAAACTGGTGACTAAGACTAACAGTTGGGTGTGTTCAGCAAAATGGATTCATTATCTCAAGTTAACAGGAGAGAAAAGAAATACCTTACATATAACCATAAAGCATTTCTAGCTGTCTATCAGAGAAGAAATCGTGAAAGATATTGCCAAAATTTTTGTATCAAGACATTTGGCAAATAGTCTTAGAAAAGTAAAACGAACACGAGCTTGTGTTAAGTATCTGGACACGAGCTTATGCTCAGTAGCTGAGCTGGGGGATTATCAGTGTCTTTTAGGCTTTGTTCAGCACTTGTCTACGTCTCCAACCATGTCAGTTACTTTATGATTAGCAATCTAGCAAGTGCTAGTGTCCAATCAGATTAGGCTTTGATTTGGGACCAAGAGCAGTAAAAAAGAAAATGATGAATGTCTTTGCTTTGTCCAGGGGAGAACTGCTGTTACTGAGCAAGAGGGTGAGTGAAACAAAAGCTGAACATCTCCTAAACAGGAATCAGAGACTGCATGACAGGTTACTGTGGCAGAAGAAATTGCAGGTAGAGGGTAAATACGCTTTTTCATTAGTCAAGAAGGTGGCCAAAAGCTACTTGGCACAGTCGATTGACTAGTAGCGCTTGCCTGGTTTAGGATTGAGTCCTCCTGTGTGAAGAGACCTGTAAACATGGAATATCATGACAGAGTTTTCTAAGAAACCAGGAACTTTCATTCAAGAAAGCTCAGTCCTGAGGGAAAAGTATCCCTAAGTTGTCCCAAGCACTGTTTGGCAAGTGCTGGGATATCTTCAGGGAAACTGTTAGTTACGCTTCATCTTTCACTGAGCATCCCATATTCATCTCTGCCAGAGGCAGGATTAGCAGGAGCCTTTGATCTATCTTGGCTCTTTATTAATCCCAGCAGAATGTTGGCGTAGCCTAGGATAACGCCACTGCCACGGACAGGAATGCTTAAGGCCTCACTGCAGAATGTTCTAGAGGAAGGAAGCTTTGCTTGCGACTTCAGTTGATGTATTGAGTCTAAATAGTTTGTTTACCATGTTATGAATTACAGGCAATGGCTGTGGCTCATCTAGCAGAGAATGTGAAAAGTAGTACCTGGAAATCCATCTGTGTAACTGTTCCTTTGAATGGTACCAGAACACTGTCTAATTCTAATGGTAAAATATTAAATTTGACACTTCCAGTAGCATTCCAAGGCTGTAAGAGCGTGGCGTGTGCAGTGGAGAGCCTGGGGATGGTCTCTGCTCCATCCAGACTCGCTGCAGGAGGCAGCAGGCGGTTCAAATAATTAACTTCAGTGAAAAGCAGTTTCGAATTACTCCATTAGATTATGAAATGCAGGGGCTGAAAAGCTTTGCAAGGTGGTTTTATTGCTTTATCAGCTTTAATAAAACTATGCCCCCAAAACTGAAAGAATAAATCTTCCTTCTTTCCTGTATTGGAAAAACTAATTAGGATGATTTACAGTAGACAGAGTTATTTCAGGAGGTTATAGTCAGGATCTTAAGGAAAATGTTAAGAAAATAACATTGTGTAAGAGCTATGACCTCCCTTCACACCCACCCCCCTCTAGTTCTTGTGGTTGTTTTGAGCTGCATTTTAATCAGACTGAGAAGATGGAGAATAAAGGAAGATTAAAATGTACTGTCATAGAATGGCATGAATGTCACACTTTTAAATCAAGCGAGCACAAAATCTAGATATTTCCCATTCTATGTTAAAACATATTTTGAAATCTCAAGTGTATATAAAGAGCATGTGACTCTGTGTTAATCCTTGCTGAGGTGCGAATACTGCTGGTACAATAACCTGCTGCTGCCCTACGCATTCATTGCTTTGCACAGATAGAAAGTGATAGAAGTGGTGGAATTAGCAACCTATTAAATTGCTGCCTTTTGCATGTGTTTAATTATTCAGTTTTGGTATGTTAGCTTTCCATGCTGATGCATTAAATAGTAGTGGGCACATTTTTATTGTTTCCCTGTAACTCATTAACATTTGATCTAACTGCAAGTAGATACAGAACTGGCATTTACTTGTTATCACTAATTTAAATATCTGCAGCTCCCTTGTTTCTTTATTAACGAAGAACTAAAATGATATTAAAAAAATACATAAACCAGTCAAATTTACTGTCTCCTGTGATCTTCAACTAGGGTGTTGTTATTTATGAATTTGAGCAACCCATCAAATCCTGATTTTTTTGCTTCAGTTCAAAGCCCAGTTAAGTAGTGCAGTAAATATTAAATCCATTGATGAATGTGCTACATTTTTATCATGTTCAAAGTGAACCATGCACAATTAGCTTTGTTTGAATTAAAGTCTAAGAATTATAGAGCTCATTTAAAAGCGGTGCTGTCTATAAGGAAAAATAATCAGAGGCATCCTAATGTTTTCTCATTCTTTCTATGTAGTTAATTTAATGCCTAATAAAATTATATATTGTTCTAATTTTTACAAATGGCAATTTATCACTAAGGCCCTATGCTTGCTCACTGAGGTGAGGCAAGCTCTGAAATGGATCCTGGAAGTAGTATATGAAGTTTTCTATAATTTTACAATGCTCTAAACCACCAATTATTTGTTTATTCTCTAAGTAATGACTTCAATTTGCTGAGGCAGCTTTCTGTAGATTAACTTAGTAAAAGAATTCACTGCAATTTATCAAACGCTGACTTCTGGGAAAGTGGGGTAAGGCATTTAGGAGGGTCGGAACGTGTAAGAAAATTCCAGTTTTCACTTTGTATTTCCAAACGTGTGACACAGAGTCCCCAGAAAAGTGTGAAAATCGGGATGCCTGTTTTGATAGTGAAGGCAAAACTCGGAAACAAGAGTTATGATGTCAAACTCCTTATGCAGCGTGTGGCAGGTTTCGATCATCTCCACATACAAAGAAACCCCAAAGAGCGCAGCTGGACTGGTAATTATTTATTTAGACAAGTAGGGACGCTTTGGAGAGCAAACTGTTCTGAACTCTGTATCTTTCAGATCCTGAGTCAAGATCTGCATCAGTGTAGAATCAACTTCTGTGTTTGGGTGCTGCTGATGCAGGGAGGTAATAGCCACCCTGATTGGCATGTGGAGAATGAGAATTATAGAATCACAGAATCACCAGATTGGAAGAGACCCACCGGATCATCAAGTCCAACCATTCCCATCAATCACTAACCCATATCCCTCAGCACCTCGTCCACTGGCCCTTAAAACTCTCCAGGGAAGGTGAGTCAACCCCCTCCCTGATGGTCCAGGACTTCCTAGTGTGGTGGTTGATGGATGTCTGGAGTGGATTAAANTGGGATCAGGAAACTCTCCAGGTAATTGCTGGTCAAGAGAATATGATTTGCCTTGAATAAAAAATAGATGAAGTGCATAGTTCTGTTTGCTACTCTTCCACAATTTTAGTTTACTCTTTTCCCTGCAGAAACAAAAGGATTTCTTTTTTTCTGCTAAGATAAACTGATAAAATAGCCTACCATAAATAGAAATGGCATTTAGAGCTATTCATTTAAACTTATGCAGCAAAACCATTGATGAGACCACTTAATCTTTTGGCAATTAAAAATGGATGTTAAATTAATTAGGAACATTTCTCAAATGAATTACTGTGAAATTGAAATAATGATCTGTACTAAAGTATTCCTGTTAAAATTTATGTGTCTCTGATTAGTTAATATTAATGTATTTTTAATAGGCTGCGTTCTAAAAGGAAAAAACCCGAACAAACAAGTACATAATTTCTGGAAGAATTGAATTATGTTAAGAAGCATTCTTTGCTTTTTATAATTCCACTTTCTTTATCACCTGTTTGCACGAGAACAGTCACTGTGAGTGGTGTTTCCCAAGAAATACAATCAAATAGAATAAATGCTCACTGAATTTTGTTCTAAAATCATTATTTGATTCCTTATTTAGCAAGGTATTTACCTAAATGCCTAACTTTAGGCATGTGAATTCCAGTAGAGGAAGGTATTTGGGGATTTTTCCAGTCCTATAGGATCAAAACATTCCAGTAGGAATTTTCTGCATCATATCTGTGTGATGGGCAGGTCATTTCACTAAACGTAACACCGAGCATGCTCTAGTACCCATTAGGCTCAACTTGATATGGAAATAAAATATTAGTGTGAATAAATCTCTTGTCTAAATCCCTTATTAAGAATATGAGGAGTATGAGTAACATAATAATTGGCAAGTTCTGCATACATTGCAGAAAATGAGAAATGTATCTATTTAATATATAATGACCTTTAAAAGGAAGAAATACTGCTTGAAGCAGCACTACTGCTCTACCAAACCTTTTATTCCACCCTTCATTTAATTTATGGATGAATGCCTTGTGAGAGGACACCCCAAAGGCCGCTGCATCCCATATATCTTGGAGCGACTCATGGTGGGTGGTTGGAGGAGGAGGCTTAGGGGTGAGGTGAAGAGTTGGGAGGTCGTGCCTAGTTTGGGGCAGTTGGTGGCCTCGGTATTTAAGCTGTCATGATTAATAGCTCTCGATGGATCTCTCCAGTGTCTAATGCAGAGTGAACCCCTTGATGCCTCTGACCTTCTCGACACCCTGTGACAAAGACTTTTATGGTTTTAATCACGTGGTGTGAACAAGTAGTTCATTTTATTTTTAGTCCCAGTAATTATACTGGGTGTCTCAGCACTTGTGTCTTGAGAAATAGTGAATAATGATTTCCCATTTGCCTTTTGTCAACTACTATAATTTTGTTGACCTTTATCGTATTCCTCATTGTCTCTGTCCATGCTGTAGGTCACAATTGATGTAGTTGCTCTGAGAGCAGCAATTGTTCCATTTCTGCAGGCGGCTCTATTGGCCTTCTCTACCTTTTTGCACACTTACTGCAGTCTTTTTTGGTGTTAGGAGGACAGGAAAGCAGCAAAAAGCTTTTCAAAGGTTTCTTCACTGGAACTGGGTTGATTTTGTTCAGGCAAACTGAGATCTGGCTGTAAAGGGAACTCTCCATTTTGCTCAGACCTGTGAAATGAGATCAGTGTTGCTGAATGGCTTCAAATGGGGAAGGGGAAAATATCCTTCCTACACTAAATGAAATCTAATTTTGCATTAAGTGTTTGTTTTCCTTCTGCTTAT
>WAAB01002854.1:0-82943 GCA_013389865.1 Piaya cayana
AGTCTGGAGCTCTGCATAGGGTGAAGGAAGCACTTTCCTTGCTTTATATTCCCCCTTATTGGAATAAGGAGCAGATGTTTTCCCAGAAAAAGTAAGCAGGCATAACATGGAAATATTGTCACTATCAGTTTTCCATATCCCCTGGGTTTCACAGTGCCCAATCACATCCATTTTCTCCTCGATGCACAATGGTAGTTCCTGAATTTAGAAAGAGGCAGGACATCATCCCTCCTCTGGTTCTCAAGCACCCAGCAGGGAGAGCTAACTGAGCTGTGCAGCCAGTACTAGAGAAGACCTTAACCTAGACAGGACTGGGTGCTAAAGATTATTCCAGATTTCTTTCCCCACCCCCCTTCCCATGTCCCTGTGCACATACACATCTGAAAGAAGGAAACTATGAAGACAGACATCTATGAAGATATTCATAAGATAATCTGAAACAGAAATGTCAGTGCTGCCCCCAAAGCCCCACAGGGGCCTCAGGGCACAAGAGAGACATGCCTGCAGGAGAAAAGGAGGACAATGTCGCAGGGTGGACAACATCCTCAAGACAGTCATACATAAAAGCAGAAAGACGTGCGCTCTTGTCTGCACACAACCACTTTGAAAAGCTGAACTGTTTTTAAGAGACACTTCCATGATCACAAAGGTGTCTGCCCCTGCTCACCAGTTTCTCTCACTCCTCTTCCCAACAGCCTGGCACTTTTGACTCTCTAGCACTGCAAAAGCCTAGCAAGACTGCTCATTTCCCAATAAACGCCTGCTGCACACTGAGTTTTAGCTAGGCATGCACGTTTTGGATGTGTATCCACATCAAACCCAAACATCATGAGATTCTTCCTTCACTAACTCCAAACACATTTGATATGCTCAAACACACATTGTATTCTGTCATAAACCAAACTGCTATTTGCTGTTCCAAATAATCAGATATATTTTGCTGGATGATTAACAGAAATATTGCTCACCCAAAGCAATCAAACTTTCATTTACATGGTTAAGAGCCTGATCTACAGCCCTTGAAGTCTGTGGGACTATTTCCAGCCACTTTGATGGACCTTGGATCTAGCTCTAAGCTATTTCTTCCCCTGGATATATTCATCCACTGAAGACTGAGCTCAGTACTGATTTTTTCACACTGTAGCTAAAAGAATGAACAGACTGAAAGCTTCTTCTAAGGCCGGATATCACTAGGTAAATTGAATACAGAGGCTTGTTTTTCTTACATTTGGTTTTGATGTTCTGTTCGCTGAGCCTATGACTGCAAAGGTTAGAGATGATGCAATTTATTTTCCTTCTGCTTTTTACCAGCAGAATACTGCTCCTCTTCCTAGATTGAACACAGGCCTTACTGCACATTTATCTCTAAATACATTTCTTTAAAAGTTCCAAAATCTAACAGCATGTTTCATATTTGCTAGTATCCTCCCATTTTTATTCTAGTCTTTAAGGATCTGCTTCCAAACCAGTTTTGCCTTCCTAGTGTCAATGGTTGCCTCAGACTGTAAAAGAAACGCCACTCTTGAAATCTTTGTGAGCATCTTGTTCCTAAAGCCAGCACTGTAGACATTTACATTATCCCCATTCCATCTCAAATATGAAATTAAAGACATAGCTACTCTGTAAGATAATAAACAGCCTTTTCATTTACTTTTGATTTTACTTTGTTCCTAATCAGAGTAAGGCTACACTGGTAGTTTGCCATATTTATTTTATAACAATGTGCATAAATCTGCTTATTTTCCAAGTACTGAAAAGTGCTGAATTAACTGTAGAATGCTGGTCACGTTATTACATGCTATGCTTGATTGCTTAGGCATTGTCTTAAAAACACAGTTGTATTTCTCTAAGTATATTGGACAATGTGTAGTCATACTCAATCTGCACATCTTCATACCACACGGTTTTTTCTTCCTTAGTTTTCTATAAATCCAAAAATGAAGTCAAGCTCGTGCCAAGAATAACTGTGTAACTAACAGTTTGCATACAGGTTCTGTAAAACAGATTCTTTTTACATTCACCAAGTAGTTTATCTTAAAAAATAGGCTACTTATCCTCATTTTATTTTTCCAGGGAAATTGGGATCTAATCAGTTAACAGGTAAGTTTACATAATTATTACAATAAAAGGTAGGTAGGATCTGCATTAGGAAATTTAATTTACACTGCTGTTAACTCAAAAGTAAGCTTTCCAGTTCCATTATTTGACCTCAATTAGTGCCTAAGGTTGAAGGGAGATCTACTCATTCAGAAGTGTCGTGTTGCAGGTCTGTTTTACAGTATTCCTCTGACACCAGCCAATTACAAAAACTAATTGAGAGAAAAACATTCCTTAGCCACTCTTGTGTTATCCAATGGTTTCCAGAGGTCCTTTCTGAGTACGTGCCTGTATGGTACCCTTAACCTGTGCGCTTTAATTTAATTATCTTCCTTTTAAATTGTTCAAAGCTACATGCTGAACAACTAATTATATGTAAATTTTAACTGGTATATTCAGCACATATCTATTAAAGTTTTCACATTTCTTACCTAAGTAACAGAGTTAACTGTAAGTAACACAATGACTTAAAGTTGTAAACTTTCAAATGATCAAGCTCAGATATGCAAGTACCTAGATTCACAGAATGGTTTTGGTTAGAAAAACTTTTAAAGATTGAGTCCAGCCACTGCCCCAGGCCTGCTCAGTCCACCACCAGACCATGTCCACAAGTACAACATCAACTCATCTTTTAAACACCTCTAAGGATGGTGACTCAACTACCTCCATGGGCAGCCTGTTCCAATGCTTGACAACCCTTTGTGTAAAGAAATTCCTCCTAACATCCAACCTAGATCTCCCCTGGTGCATCTTGAGGCTATTTTCCCTTGACCTGACACTGGCTACCAAGTAGAATAGATCAAAACCCCCACCTCACTACAGCCTCCTTTTAGGTAGTTGTAGAGAGTGATTAGGTGTCCTCTCAGTCTCCTTTTCAAGAGACTGAACAGCCCCAGGTCCCTCAGGTGCTCCTCACAAGACCTGTGCTCTAAACCCTTCCCTGGACGCACTCCACCATCCCAATCACTTTTGCTCTAAGCCCTCTCAATACAACATATAAGACAGTCATGGCTAGAAGAGATAAGGAAAAAATACAAATGACGGGGGGCGCTCTTCATTTTTTCTTACCCTCTCAATTTGACAAGAGCAGCAGTGAGAACAGTTACATTACTCAAAAGCATATGACTGAATTATCACTACCAATACTTCACGCTTTGAGTATTTTCACAGCTACTGCAAAGCTAGCTTATTTATAAGACAAACACACCTGCATTTATCAAGCACTGTATGGAAACATTTTAATTTCTAGAAATGGGTGCAATAATGAAGAGATAATAAAACATTAAAATAACATGAATTTTTACAACATTCAAAACTGAAAGAGATAAATTATTAGATCTATGCTTTCTCTATATTGAGGAAGAAAAAGAATTAAAACATTAAACTGGAGCTTTCCAAAGTGGATAGTGTCAAGGATAATGGTCAGTATCTGGCACTATGCAGGACGTGCAATACACCAATTCCTTCTCCTCTTACTGAGCATAAGTGAGCCAGTGTTTCAAAATTCATTTCACAAGCTGAGAGAAATGGATTCAGTTGGATCACTTAATAAGTGTTGAAAATAATAATCATAGCAGAAGCCCCGAGATGCTTTTCACAGAGCATTGCTAAGTACACACATTCTAGTTTTATTTCAAATACTTTTGCAATACCTGATTTTTTTTAAAGAAATCAACAGAAAAAAGGGAATCATTGCCAAGGAATCACTGTACTGTATCAATTCAGCCCTCAGTGAAGTATCACTAAGTCTTTGTCAAATAGACAGGATCATCTGCTTTTCACTACAGCTAATTAGCAAAGAATCCACTCATTACAGTTGGAGTAAAGGATATCACTTGCTCCTTGGGAACAGCTGAGGAGGTTTGTAAGTGAAAGAAAACAAACAGCAGCCCTACTGCTTTCCAAGACCACTGCCCTCCCATGCTGACAAGGGAGGAATTCCAGAGGAACCACACCATTTTGTTGCTTTCTTCACTGCTCTCTTAGTAACTACTACCTCAAGTACCTGTTCAGTGAGCAGCTGTAAACAGCCACCTGTTCATAGGAACAGATGGGAAGAGTCGCAGCTATCCTGCCTCAGTCACCCTTATGCTGCCTTCCACCCAACAAAATACCTTTGACCTGATTCGCTCCAGCACTTTCCTTTGCTTGAACAAGGCCTCACTGACTGCAAAGACATACATCCAATTTATATCTGAATCACCACTAAAGTTACGTTATGTTAAACGTCTTTGTACATCTTACTTCTATGTTTAAGGATGTCTGGGGGCTTTTTTTTATCCTATAGGACATGCATTTCACTAATGCCAAGCTTTATGAGCAAGGCAGCTGGAAGCTCCTATGAGCCTAGAGGTCTGTGCTCTGTAAGGAAACTGCAAGTTTAAGCGCACAGCGTTTGGCAAAATGCACAAGGTGCCTTCTCTCCTGCACAATTCACCTCAGTGGAGTAGAAACCAGATAGAGACTCACACTGTACACAAATGAGCTAATGCAGCTAGCAAGGTGTGACAAACATGTCCCGAGGTTATTACAGACACCAGGCTAGTGAGGTCACATAGCCAGTAACTATTTATGCTGTATGAATATCCTCACCTGAAATGGAGACTATGCGCTTTTGGAGGCAAATTCGCAGACAAAAACCAGCAACCAGCCCTTTCTAGACAGAGCAGCTCAATCACCACGAGCATCTCGCTGAGCAATGGAAACGGCACAATGTAGACTCCAAACACACTCCAGATAGCGCTTGACTAAAGCGACTACTGCTTTTCACAACAGCCTCAACGGAATCCCCAGAGCAGCCATTACCAAAGGAGCATCCAGGTGGTGTTGAGCTTGAACAGGAGAAGGGCTGGGAATGAGAGGAATTCTGCTCTCCTGCCCACCCCAGCTGCCACTGCCTTTTGTTTCTCTCCTTTTCTCTCAACTAGCGCCACATCCCATTTCTGAACCAGTGACAGACAGCTCCCCAAACCAGACCACCTGGCCTTTATCACTGGGCATAACCATAAGCCCCCAGGGCCTGGGCCAGATGGAAAGTAAAACTCAGCAGCCGTCACAAGCAGAAGCACTTACACACTTAAACAGAGTTGTTTCTCAGTGAAGTTTAGCATTGTTTACTAACAGCTCAGCGCTAAGAGTGAATCGCCTCCTCTAGGAATCGGTGTCAACACTTCTCTGGGAACTGCTAATTGTTGCTCTGTCCTTCTGTCACTTAATGCCATGACCACTGCCAGTAAACAACCTCACTCTGCACAGCAAAGCAGCAGCTGAAGGGAGGCACAAGTCTGCTCGCTCGGCACCTCAGCAACGCGCAACGCACACTGCTCACAGCACCGAAAACATTCAGATGACAACTGCAGTTATTTGATGTAAAAACAAAGTTTGGGGGATTTTGCTTGTTTTTTTTCCTACATCTCAGCCATGGTAATTGCTGAGTCTGCGATTGGAAACAGATTCAGAAACACTGAAGTGCCTCACTGGAATGCTGTCACTTTCATTTGTTGATCTCCTAAATTGCAAAAATTTCCTTTTCACCAAAAGCTACTTACAGCTTTTTAATTACATGATAAAAACACTTCAAATGCGACTTGCAAATGCAACATGTTAACAGATAATTTGTTTTGTTGAAAGGTGACTTGTAAAGCAATTTTCAAGGCATCCAAAAGGACTGTAACTGTCCATCTGGGAGCCGGGACTCGGCCGAGAGCACTGCGGAGGATGGCAGCCCAGACAGCCTTTGCCTGGTTAAACCTGAAGCTCACGCACAGCCTCAGTCATTAAATGCAACAAAACCACCCAAGCTTGGAGGATTTGCAGGTTCTATCACCTGTGAGAGGGTCTGCCTTATCCCACAGGAATACAGAATGCCAGGGTTTCCTCCAAAAGTTTAAGATATCACTGGAGGATACATAATTTAAATCAATTTAAATTTAGGGTCCAAACCAGCATGCACTCCTGTCTCTAATTTTTTATTAATTAAATTAAGCACAGTCTCAGGAAGAATATTTTTCACTATTTGCAGAATGTATAATAAATCAATTGTAATATTTGTGCTATAGTAATCAATCCAGAAATAGAATGCAGTCTTAAAGTGCGATTTCTTTGGAAAAGAAATCTTTATTCCACATATAATTTCAGACCAAAACCCCCAGTTTTTTTAATAATAAAGGACCAATGTAAAAATTATTCATGGGGTTTCAAAGAAATTTTGTAAAGCTAGACCGTACCTACATAAAGAAATAATAGTGGACCACATGGTTTCAGTAACAAGCTTCTGAAATAGTACTTATACACCTTTAATCCCCAGGACGGAGGAAAGAATCTAACCTTGATAACTGTCACTTTCAAAAATTTCATGATTCTTGAATTCATCAAATGACAGTTTCTTAAAAAAAAAAACAAAAAAACCCAGGGGAGCGGGGCCAAAGCAAGGAACGTTGGCCCTTGCTGGCAGGGTACCCGACCTCAACAGCTTCACTTCCTTCATTCTAATTGCCTTTCCTTTAGCAAATCCAAAGGGATGCCTAGAACCTTGAGACACCAGTGGGGTTGTTTCTGGTACCACAGGAGATCACAAGTTTCGCAACTCTTGGAGCACAGTTTGGCTTATGCATTACCTATCCCTTTATACGGCACCTCCAGGGTCAGGAATTCAGCATTATAAAAGCAACAATAGATTTACACTGCTTGGAGAAAATGCTTGAGAAACAGTTTTAGTCTTGGGAGCATGTATAGTCCCTACAAGTGGGGGACAGAACTGTGTGACGCTCCAGGGATTCATTCAAATACCTTCTTGCTTTAAAAACAGATTAAAGGCATATTCAAACCCAGATACTTATTTCCTTAAGCTATTGCTCTTGAGACCTTGCAAACTGTGTTAATGCATTTTATGACATACTAGATTAAAAGTCATTCACTTCAACTTCAAAAATGATTCTTTCAGTCCTTCTGCCTGCTTTCTGCCTGTCCTCCCTGCATTGGGCTTACAAACCACAGGTCCCTTCCTGCTCCCGTGAGCCAAGAGAGGAACAGTTGCAAGGAACAACAACTATTTCAAGTTGCACTGCTAGGATTTAAATCTATTTCACTCTCAGCACTAGTTTGAAACATTTCATTAAGCTTTCCTTTCAGCTTAGGCTGGTAGCAGAAGCAGTAGCATTAGTATCAATTTGAAGTAAAGACTGCTTTGCTGGAAATATTACAATGACTGTTTGTAAGTTGTTATAAAGCAGCTTGCACATTTGCCCAGCACTAGGCACATCCAAAATCTCTTCTTTTGATTCTTCTTAGGGAGCAATTGTCTGCTTTAGACAGACATGAGGATGTGACAAACTGCTTTGTTTCATTTGTTCCAAACTTTAGGACTTCAACTTATATCTTATACCTATAGCAAAACAAGTAAATTTTCCTTATTACCTGCAAGATCATCAAGTGAACTAAAAATCCAAACTCTAATAAACTTTTTCTTTTTTAAAAAGAACTTTTAGGACCACACAGAATTTCACCAGCGTACTAAAAGGATAAACATAGACTTAATAACAGAATAACTTTGCATACCTGGAAGGAAATCCTGAGCATCTTTTTCTGCCTTACAGGGGGAAGATGCTGTTGCTGTACAACAGAGTTTTTTCAGTCTGACAAAAGATAAATATTCTGATTCACAAACATAACTGACTGAAATAACTAAAACATCACCCTAACTCTTTAGTAAAGCATGACTATCAATCAAGATCTTTGATCAAGCCAGCCAGACTAAGAACTCAAACCCATTCCTTAACTGAGACACACATATATTAGCCTTGGTCAGGGCTGTGGCTACACTAATTGGCCTTAATTGCCCTTACCAGCCTCACCTGGTACCCACTCCTCAAGCAAATTTCTTTACACTCAGGTGAGGGGCTTCTTGTTCTGATCTGTTGCAGTTGTGCCTCGTTCACATTTGTTTCTGCTCTCCTCTCCTGTGTAGCTCTAGGGTCTTGTTTTAGCTTTATCTCTAGTTTTGTCCCTTGGACCTAAACTGTGGCTGGTTTTACAGGTTTTCCCTGGCCCTGGTTCCCCACCTCACCCTGCCTGGTGATGGACGGACTTCGGTTAGCGCTGCAGTCACAGAGGGCCCTGCCTGTCCTGGGGTCCCCTGTGCCTCCTGGCTTCTCCTCCCTCACGGAGCAGCCTTGTTCTTGCTGCTTCCTGACTCTCTTCAGAAAACTGTGGGAATCTTCATTTTTGAGCCAAAGGAGTTGGTTTTCCTCTTGTTTTCAAACAAAACAAGACCTGATTCCTTCAGTGAGCAGGCCTGAACACCGAGAGCATTAAAAATATCAAAGATGCATGGGAGACGGCTGTGGTGTCACTGTACAGCTGTACAACTGCCATCGAGGAATTCAAGTTTGCTAAGAAAATGGAAGTTTAGCTGTCAACTAAGAGGCTTGCTCTGCCCTACCAGCCCTGCCAGCCCTTGATGCTGGTAAAGGTTTCTACTGCGTTCTTCTGTCCTCAGCTGCACAAAGGCTCCGGACGTGAACCCTGGCTCTTCTGAAAACCCAGGTTTTAGCCCAGTGTATTTAAACAATATTTGTCCCCATGATGTGGGATGCTGAAGGTGCCACTGCCTCTCTTCTGCTTCTCTCTTTCAAGATATATAATACAGCTCAATATATTTTTACTTCAGTTCACAAGTCCTATTTCTATTTTCCTTTCTACTCCTGTGTCAAGTTAAATATGTTCCCCATTGAAAGACACTGATAACACTGACAGAGTGTGCTCTGCTGTTCTGCCCAGCAAAGGCTTTGTCTTGAAATGAACCTTTCCCTCTGCAGACAGGAGTGAAGGGCACTAATAGCAAATGCAAACATGTAGCTCTGTTTATTAGGGCTGTTGGTCTGAACGCCAAGTTCTCAGGACAGGATTAAGTGCGTTCTGCATACAGCTGGAACATGTCACAGATACATGTAGGTCTTTGAATTTTAATGTTTCCAGGTGATTTTTTTTTATTAGCCTTTAGTGCAGAAAGAAATTTGGATATCTTTTGCTTTCTGCAATTATGAAAGAAGATCATTATTAAAATTCATGCCTTATTATTTAAAATAACACTTATTTAAAAATCAAGTGATCATGAAGAAATGGCAGCAAAATAAATGATAAAACTTTCAGATTTGATATACCTTCTTTGAATGGAGGCGTTTTATCTTTAGTACCACCTCAGATGTCTATCCCCGGTATAATATTTGATGTGTTTATTTAAATCAGTGGTGAAGCTTTCTAACTATTTTACTTTTATATGTACAGTTCCTCGTGAGTGAAATTGGTAGAAAACTTTACCACTGACAAAAAGCTTTATAAATTTTCTAAGCAGAGGCAGCCATCCTCTCCCAGGTGCTTTTGAAACAATCCATGAGTTCTGCACAAAGAAAGCACAAGTTCCTCCTTGCTGTGATCATTGTGTTTTATAAAATGTGCTGCTCGTTTATGGCCTGATGGAAATCCTAGCGAATCATAAAAATATTCCTATTGATTTCTGTGGACTCTGGACATAGTCCTTAGGAAAAACTGTTTCTTATGAGTTTGTTAAAGTAGCAATTTGTGAATCATGAAAGCCTGCATGTTAACATCCAAGGTTCTCTTATAGTTACTGTGACTAGGTTTAAGTTCAGCTTTGTTTATTAAATAATGTGAATAAAGGTTATACAGGAACTTATTTTGAGTGCTGGCATTCAGAGACACACTGAAAACTTTTACAGGAGTACAAACAAAAAAGAACAGAAGAAATGAATCGGACGTTTCCTATCCATAAGCAATTTCTGTGACCATCCTCTGGCCTGCCACCACTCCAACACTGCACGCTTCTATCAGCTATGTTCTCACAAGAGATTAGTGGATTTGGGAAGTAGATGAAGATGCTTACTAGCATTTGATCATTACTTTTTTGGCACTCAATCTGAGAACTCATTTATTCAAAGAAACACCCTGCATACTTTAACTCTTGATATGCACCGCTGGCTTAGGATTTTTAGGCAGGAATGGTGGCTCATTATACTCCTCCTCGGCATGTAGCTGGCTGAAGATGGAGGTCTCTATGCTGATAAAGTCCTTACCAGAGTTACTTTTGTCTCTGACACTCTCATGCTGTTTTCCTGCACTGGCCTGTATTTGAAGTTAGCCTTGAAGACCACCCAGAAGTACCAGCTGGTGCAGAATTCTGCTACTCACATTCTTAGTAGAAAGGAGCTGCTATCACCATAAAACAAACTGTGCTCAGTGTTTTGCTCTGCCTATCTCTTGGTGCTACAACAGCGTGTAAGTTGTACTCAAGAAGGCTGGAGAGCCTGGCAACCGATTACTTGAAGCTGCCTCTCCTTACTGCTCCATCATGGCTTGCTTCTCTTAAGTTCTTTGATAAAACCTTTAGGACTAGAGGCAAGCCACATTGTGTAAAAGATCAAACCCTTCCCCTCTGGCAGTTTGTCAGCACAAGAACTCGGTAGGGCATAGTGCGCATTTGTTATGGCAGGTTTTTAATGACATCTTCGATACAGCAGCGATAGGATTCCATATGTGAGAGTGATGTAGCGTATGCTCTGGTAAATCAGAGGTGAAACAAATTTAGGTCAGATCCTCACCTGAAGTAAATTAACTGTTTCGCTGACTTGAAGGGAACCCTGCACATTTCTCACTGCTGAGAATCCAGCCCCTTGTGAGATTTTACTGCAATGTCTAGGCTGTAAAGATGACAGCAACAATTGGTGTTTTACACAGATGTACTTTTCTCTGCCTCCTGTCGCTGAGCTCACAACGTTACTAAACTGTTGCTGAACTTTCAGGAGAAACAGGCCATGCGTTGACCTGTGTAAAACACACGAAACCTTGAAAATATTAGAAGGTTGTGGACTTTGGAACTGTGAACTTCAGCTGGAACTTCCTGCCGACTGCTTTCCCAGTTAGAAGGCATCAGGTTGAGTTTTGTGCTGTGCAGCATACAGCACGTCTGATCACAACTGACAGACCACTCTGACAGCAGGCAGTAAGGATGAATGCTTAATCTGCTGCATGATATGGCTGTAAAAGCTTTCTAGCTAAGGGAAGCTGAGAAAATAAAGCCCATAGGAGTAAGATGATTTGTTTATAATGTAATATGCATAATTTAATATCCGTAAGTGACAACAGATTTGTGTGTGTCTGAATTTTGGGAGATTGGTCAGTTCAATTTCACTGCAGTAAAAGCATCGATGAAAATAATGTAAGTTCATAAGTAGCATTCTGTTTAATTCTATTTAATTATATCAATAAGAGCTGTTCATATTATGCACTGATTTACATCCAGTAAATACCAATTTAGTTTCATCTAGATAAAATGCCTATAACAAAGCCATCCTACCGCAGTCTGCTTATTGCGAAGCTTGGGATTTTATCACAGGGACACATTCAGATCATGCCAGTCAGCCTAGCTGTGCACATGGCCCTCCAAATCTAGATAGGGTCATTGCCAGAAGTTTTGAACCAGCACGAAGAGGAGGGAGAGCAGTGGGATGGAGGGAGGGATGAGGATAACCTGCTTCTGACTGGTTTTGCTTCCATGATATTGTCAAATATGGGAGTTAGGGTTGGCATCTGAACCTCAACGGTTTTTGAAGATATGACCTCGGTTTCCTGTAGAAGATGGAATGGGAGCAAAACACCTGAGGTGTTGGTCTTTGGTTGGAAGGACCAGAATACAAAAGGGGAGGATCCATTTGTATAACAAGACAGATAGAGGAAAGAGAATGACCACACTATCAGACCCATCCTCTCATTCTTCAGATGTGAGTTCAGGTTATGACTTGAATGCCTGAGAACATGCTGAGATTTGAGCCCAAGATGAGAAAACGACAAGGCATTGACCCAAAAAGGAAATGTTCAAGCCTTATGAATGCTGCAGCCCTGTTTATCAAACAGAGTCCTCCGTTTTTTCCAAACAGAGTATTTTCATTTCATGCTTCCATTTTCTATATCACGTGCACAGAGAAAACAACTGAAAATGTTCTAGATCAACCATGTAGTGCATGAGAGAAACAATTATTTTTCCTGGCTCCCATTTGCACCAGCATCCCTCAGGTCTGCAGGGACAGCCAGTATGCAAGGCCTCAGGATGCTGCTACCAAGAGCATGAGACAGGAGTCAGGTGTCTTTCTGAGGAAATCTTATTGAAGAAACAATGATATTCTTGCCTCTCTGAATATATAAGAAATGAACATACCTTATTTTTACAGCAATCTTTTCATCTGTCACTTGCATAAGCTTTATGTCCTAACGCGCCAAACCAGGGAGATGGATGAAGGGATCAGAAACTAAAACGCACAGTTCAGAAACGGTTCTAGTAAAACAGATCATGTGTGTTTGGGTGGAACAAGGATTTTGGAGAACAGAGATGTTATTGCAGGGATTTGTGGTTAATCAAAGCTATCGTGAGATGATATACAGGAAACCACAGCAGATTTATGGCTGTATTCACTGAACTAATGTTACTGACCTCTTTGTAAGAGTATCTGGCTTTATACAGACCTCTTAAAACAACTTGGGTGCTGATCTTCTGAAAACTTTTGCACATAATTAGCCTGGCACTTACTTGTACTGTTCCGCTGATCTCAAACTATTGTATGACTAGCATTATGCAGCTATCTAAGGATTTGTAAGTCTACAATTTCTGTTCAGAAAAGATGATCTTCCCCATTCTGTTTTAGACAACACAATACAAATGTGCAACAACAACCAGTTCTCTGTCAGTCTTGTGAAATTTAACCAGAAAAGGCATTCTGTAGTGCTAAGAATTCATACCAACCCTGCAACAGAATTCTAAGAGCCACAAGAAAATATCCTTTGGAAAAGTACCAACTCCATTATGTTTTATAAATGTTTGGCATAACTTCTGTAGGTATCAGTTTTTATAGTTCAATTTATGGCATATTCTACAGCATTTTCTCCTCCCGTGACTAACACTGGACTTTTCTCCCTCTTCTGTGGAACTTTGCAGGGATGCTGATTTACACTTCTGCTGGATTCTCATTTTATCCCTCATCACCAGGCTATGATGTCACATGCACTACTGTTTTTCACACTGTAAGTTCCAATGAGCTTTCCAATATATGGAAATAAAAGGACAGACGCATTTTTGGCTTAACATTTCATTACAACTTCTCTTAAAAATGGATCTCTCCAAGATGTCCTTCGAGGAAAGAAATTTCACAAGACAGACTAAGTTGTACAATTTCACAAGAATATACTTTTTATTTAAGTATGATCAAGGAAAGAAAATGCTGAAAAGAAGTTTTCTCCACCAACTCTCCATGGATACTGTTGCTTCTTAGCTCTCCTGCATTATTTCTCTGCTGTTTCTAAGGTAAATTGGCCCTGCCTGATTAACACCGTCCCCACGCAGATTTGGCACAGGTAAGCTCTAGAAGGCAGAAAAAAACAGCTGGGAAGAAATTAACTGCAAAACGTACAAGTGAGCATCAGGAGCCTCTGTATCTTTAGCAAGCAATGGAACCGTTGGAATTACCATCTTCTAACAAGCAGGTGAATCTGAACAGAAGCAGCTGCTCAAAGAGCAGTAGATTGACTCAGGTTTGCCTCTGTATCTTGGCACCGTGAAGGGCAGGAAGCCTATTTCATAGAAGCAGCACAGAGAAACAAGACTGATGATTTTAGCGCTTACGAAACTGGCAGCTACACAGGACCTGAACTCCTTGGCCAAAATCTCATAAACAGTGACAAAAAGAAACATCAGTTTCCAGAAATGAAGACAGAGTGACCTACAAGAACCTGACAGAAAATATTCAGGGATATGTAGAACGAATTGCAGCCCTGGAGCCATCTCATGTGTACACCTGTGATGATGATGCACATGAAAACTGTGCGTGTTTATTCTTCTCCAGGTGCTAAGAACAACAGCTGGCCACTCCTTTTCTTCCACTCATTTGTTTCTACCTTACTCATCTGTACAAAATGTCCCTTTAGAAGGCATTTGTCATTGATTTCCTCCCAATGAAGAGCCTCACTCAACTGCTACTGAACCAGTGGCAAGTGTCCCACTGACTGGGAATTGGGTCAAGTCTATCGTATGTATGAGCAGTTCCATCAGAGGGCAGAAGAGACAGCAAAATACACTTATCCAGAAGAGCTGTGTATTTTACTGAGTTTACAGGTGAAGGAGCACTATTTTGATAAAGTAGAAATAATATCCCAGGTAATTTCAAATCTATCATTTGATGTGTGTAGTTCACGTTGATACCAACTCATAGAAATAAACTTCCAGCCTCCACAGCTCCAAGGTAAACGAAGAAATCATCATGAAAGAAACATTATGAGACACAGAGGAGAGAAAGGTGTTTCCTAATCTAAGCCCCAACAAAAAATGCGTTAGTCAGCAAGCAAGAGGGGAAGGGATATCTGTTTACATTAAACTAGTGGGTTTTTTTCTCTATTGTTACTTAACTACAAGCTATCAACCTAATATTTGGCTAATAAACAGGATGACAATGATTGTTCATCAGACTGTAATGCCTCTGACATGGATATAATGCTGTTAGAGAATGTGTCTTATTTCACAGCTGGTTAATACAAAGAATATGACCAGTAAAAACTTAGCCCAGTGTTCTCTGAAGTCTTAAGTACTTTTCTTTCCACTACTTGCAATAACCACTGAATTGGCCTTTCAGTATCTCTAGTGACTTGCCCCTTGAAAATCAAGTTGAATGAAAAATAATAATTTTATTGTCAATAGCAGTAGTATTAGAAATAACATAATAATAAATAAATAAATTTTAAAAAGTGTATTTATGCAAAATTCCTATATATCTTAAGACTGGTAATGAAACACCCTTTCCTTTAAAAGTGTATGTGCTGCAAGATTTCTGCTGTTCTGAATAAAATAAGCATTTCTGAAGTGATGTTAACTTATTGGCTTAAGTGTATGCCTCCTTATCCACAATGGCATGATGATCCACAAGCAGAAACACAGCACTAAAAGGGTCTAATTCAGCTGTGGCTTAATACAAGTGAAGGAAGGGGGTATAAAGGATTAAATGAGATAAAAAGCTGTTACCTCCAAGCAGCAACACTATCATTGTAGTCGCGAGGAGGGCTGCAAACTGGATGCGGATTTTTCTCCAGATTAAAGGCTGTGTACTTTGAAAGGGTCTCCTTTTGGTCTGTAGGAAGGAAATAGGAGAAGGAGTCAGTCTTCATCTTAAATATTACCTCAAGACAGGAAACTTAGTCTTTACAGAAGAGTTAAGGAACCTCTCATCAAAGCTTAGCTGAAGACACAAAATAAATAAATAAAAGTAATTTCTTTGCTAGAAACTCTGTGAAAGGGCACGGAGCTCTTGCAGCAAGGCCTCTGCTTGCTTTGTTCTTGAAAGGGCTAAAACTGTCCTGGTCAGTCCCCAGGGACAGGGCTCACATAGTTTTAAAGTGTTAAAATGGCATTTTGTTCTTACAAGCAGATCCCAGATTGCTAAACGTGTTCCTGCTGTGCTTCCGTCTCCTCCTTAGAAGCGCGGTGCTGCCTGAGAGGGGGTCATGTGCATCCTCCTGATTTAGACACACAAGCCCCTGCCCTTAAGGTCAGAGGAAAATCAAGAGGGTCCCACCAGCTCCTTGCCTTCCATGGTGCTGGCCCTCACACAGTAGCTGGAGCTCAAAAGGAAAGTACATTTGCACCCTTGAGGGAGGTGCAGCTTACACCATTGCAAAAACCCTCAGCTGATATGACTTTTCCAAAGCTCTGAATAGAATAACCTATATCAACCAGCTATTTTTCCCCTTCTTGTCAGCACTGCTTTGTTGAGCAGTATAGGATATTTTGCTAGGATTATACACTGAAATGCACTCAAATGACAATTTGAGGAGGAGATATTCCTCCAACGCAGATTTCTCTAATAGTTATTTAACTAGATATGAGCCCCAGGTTTTCACCAGTGGCATTTATTAAGCTAACTTCTCAGTTCTCAGTATCTTTAGAGTAAACATTCATAGCATTTAAAACATACCTAAAGGACTGAAAGAATTTTTGCTGCAGTCCATATTTTCTTCCATAATATGTACAGATCAGGCGAAAGCATATTAGAGAAGATAATTCTTTGAATTACATAGTTTAAAATAAATACCAGAACCTGAAAGAGAGGCAATGCAAATGTCCATGGTAACTCGACAGTGAAGTTAAATATGGAAACCAGAGCAAACTAGCTCAAAATCAAGGTTCCCAGGAGATCATGACCTTTGCCTCCCATCATTCATCAAAATAATAAATCATTGATGGAATTATCACAGAAAACATGAATTTGCCCCACTGGTTCACAGCATTAAACACAGCAATGACACTGGCAAGCCCCCAGCCTGTGTAGCCTGCTCTTCCGGAAGGCAGCAGTGATGAATCGTTGCACGCTCAGAGCCTGTTAGTGCCTTGCATCAGAGTATTCTCAAGAAACTTGACCACAGGTTATTGGGACCTAGATGGTCTTTTTATTAATAACTCCAAAACTTGCTTTGCAGAGTTCATGCAGGCACCTTATTTCAGTGGCTGCCTGTCCTTCTCTGAAGAATTACAAAGAGATAGAAATAATTGGGATGTTTTTTAGTTTTTCTTAGAAAAACACCCTTTGCTGGCCCTAACGGAGCAAACACGAGCCCAGCCACCACAGCAAGCTCCAGATCTCCTTCAGTCCCTGCCAAGCACAGCCTCAGAGGGCAGCTTCTGGGGCCTTTACCGAGTGCTGGTGTACCGGGCAGCAGAGGCTCTCCGTACTCATCCCACACAGCCATAAGCCATACAGGGACTCAGTGACTAAAGCCTATTAAAATGACTAAGAAATAACATCGTCCCTACTTATTCACCTTAGTTTTTCACCCAAAGATACACAGCAAAAGATTAAAACAATGCAGCTGTGCATGCAGAATGTGCTGAACGAGACCTTAATCATTTTACATTCTTCAATAACCTGTGGTGACAATGCTAAAGCTTCTGTGAAGATGAAAACTACTTTACCACAGCTCTCGGCGTTCCTTTGGGATGTTCTTCATTGCTCTTCTTCTCTAGGGAAATATCTATGGGTTTGCATTTTCTTTGCCCACAGACTCCAGTTTAAGCCTCCCAAGCCTTGCTAGCCTGGTTAGACACTGCTCCCCAAGCACACTTTACGTAGTGATCTTTCTGTTGCCGTGCTTTATTTTCTCCTTCCCGACCTTTCCTAATTTAACTTTACAAAGCCAAATAGGATAACATCACCTAGGTAAAGCGAGGTGGATACGATGTCTACTTCAAAAAATGTAACCCTCTAAACCTGCAGATATTTTCATTCCCTCACTAGTAAATGGAATTTAAAAGGTCACTAACCAAAACCAGGTTTTTAAAAGACTCCAGACAAAATGAGAGAAGCCTGCCAGGTAAAATGATAGGACTCTACACGATTTCTGTGTCCATACACTTAAATTTTTATTTACCTGTGAAAGGATAAATCAAAAGGAACCAAGAGGGTTCAGGGAAACAATTGCCCCTTGAAGAAGGACCTGAAAGACAGGCAACTTTTTTAAGAATTAGCAGAAAGAGTGATTTCCAAGATACAAAAGAAATGATATTATCTCTTCCACCTCTTAAAGAGCAGAGAGAGAAAGAGAAGCTTTTGGTATTCTTGGGAGGTCTGGCAGATTTACATTTCTGGCTTAGATGAGACTTTAGCTTCCCAGTAACACACTGATACTGGATAGACTACAACCACACAGAACGATTGTGCTTCCTGCTATATTAAATCGCATGTGAGAGTGGAAAGTCATCAGAATGGCAGTTTGTTCCCTAAAACATTCACACCAGATGACCACATTTAAATGCACTCCAGCTTGTTTCTTTTCATGTTTGATGGGGGGGAGGTATGCACTGCACAAGATAGAAACACAGTGTAATTAAATACAAATATCTTTTAGCTTCTAAAACCAGATATGTCTTATATTTCTCATCATCTTCTACACTGTTTCTCAATCATCTCTCTGACTATAAGCGTACTCCTGGTGGCTATAAAACCTCGTGATGTAGCTCCGCAACAATAAGAAACCCACCCCTCACAGACAGGATGTGCTGAATCCAGCCTCCGTGGAAAGAACTAGGAAATACAGCAGAAGTAAATTAAAACATATGTATTTCACAACATCTGAAGATGCTCAGAAAGCAAATAGAGATGTTATTTTGGTCTCTATAAACTGGGTACAGCAGTTTAATGACCTGAAATTGCTTGGCAGAATTCACCCAAGGTGTTGAAGACTGCTTCAAATGATTATTACTGCAAATCCAGCTTTTAGGGCAGGCGTGTAGTCCAGGTATTACCCATGGATTAGTAAACTGTAGGGTGTGTGAAGACAGCAGTTTGCACTCACATTGGTAGATGAAATTAATTATGTTTTCCCTCACAAACATGAAGTGATGCCACAAAGTTTTATTTCCTGATTTGTGTCCAGTCAGATGCTATCTTCAAAGTTCGACTGAGCTACTTGAAACCAGCCAGAGTTAAGGGATCTCACATGTTTCCAGCCTTCAAATATGTTTCTTAAATATTTTTCTTCCAGTCACACTGCACAAAGTACTCTAGTATTATTCTCCAACAAAATTAGCCTGCTTAAAAACAACAGATTGCAAAGATAAAGCTAATTTAATTGTGTCTATGTTAGAAATCTTTTTAAACATCCTTACGGAGAGAAAACAAGCTCTTGTAGAACACATGTATTCTGATCTACTTCTCTTTCTATTATTATTCCTCATTACTTCAATATATGCTGAGCTATTATTAATGGAAACAAACAGAACTTCCAGTATGAAAACAGGCTTTGCATGCTGGTTTTTTGCTAGGTCACTGCTTGATGTTATTAATGCAGAAGAAATACACATTTTCTTCAAATCTTTTACTAAACTCTTAACTGGAAGGAATAAGTATCACACACATCAAAAGAGAATGTTTATCCTCTCTCTAAGAACTCATGTCCATACTTAGTCACCTAAAGAAACAGGAGACTTCAACAAGGTCCCAAAGACTGTTTTTAAGCTCTGAGTATCTTCAGATTTGATTTGGCAGTGTCTCAGGAAACAAGAGAATCAGTACAACCTCAAAAGTTTTTTCCATTTGGTTTATTTATTTATTTATTTATTTTTCCCAAAACAGCTTCCACATTGATAATCCTTTTCCTACTCAGTCCTTCCATCTGGATTAAGAATTATGGGCCCAGATAAGACTATTGACTTCATTTGCGTGTATCATAAGGCTTCTGCATAGAATTTCTTTTGATAAGTTTGACAAGATACGAGATACCACAAGTGATTACTTTCATCAGTGAACCAAGGACATAAATGCCAGCTTAATCAAAATCTACTTAGACCAGGGAGAAGAAGTTGAATCAGCTGCATTCCCCTTGATATCCTACAACTTTGGCTCCAAAAGTATCCTGCAGAAGATAGAAAAGATAAACAAAGATACTAGAGGAGATAAATACATGTTTGTGGTGTTCTCATCCTTTCCCTGGAACTCCTGTAGTATTTAAGACAAGAGTGGGCCATCTGGACTTCTGATCTCACCCAGTACAACACAAGGAGTCAGCACAAGTGAAAAGAAGTGGGGACACTTTTCAAAAGTTTTGTGTAATGAGAGTCCTAGAAAATAGGTCTTGTGGTATTGCCACCTTCTGCAGAGCCCCTGGCTGACTGAACAACTCAAAGTTTCGCACAGCAAAGCCTCTTACTGACACAACATGGATTATAGCAATGCTACATTAACACTATGATAGTAAAGCTGTATGCTTGTTTAAGAGAGAAATTTCTTTATCCTTTACTCTTTACTTTCACATTGCAGGATTTCTCTTGCACTGTCGGAATATTTGGAGATTCAGCATGGGAACAAAAAAACCCTCCTGTCTACCTGAACCTTGAAGGGGGCTGCCTGTACCCGACAGCTCATCACTCCGAGAAGCTGGATAAAAGCTGAAATCCTCTGGATCCTACTGTCTTTGGGCTAAGCAAGGCAGTTATTTGTTCCAGAAAAGTTTAGTAACTGATAAGAATGACAGTCATATCCCAAAGCAAACTCTTGAAGGGTAAACTCTGATTCATGTGCAGTACATACATTGAGTGAAATGAAAAGAAAATGGCATAAATATTTATGTTAGTTAATTTTGTTTATGTTAAAAGATACGTTGTTTGTTTAATGTCTTAGTAAAATCTGTAAACTTGGCTTCCGGATAAAGGCCTTCCCCACGCTGTTCGGGGTTACAGCCCCATGTTCCTGCTGCTCATTTGCAGCTCTCCTGCAGGAAACCTGGTCGGTTCCATCCGCAGGTATCTGGGAAGTTGTGCTGGTGAGACCTCACGCAGCCACGGAAACACTTCACACACGGGTACTGAACACACACGCACAGGGCAGCTTTCCTTCTCTGTCACTGACAGTAAGACTTTGGATTTTGAACCTAAGGGTCTTTTATTCTGCCTTTATTTCTGTATCTCCCCCAAAAGTTTTTGATTCATTTAAAAGAAACAGAGACTTTATACAGAAATGTTATTTTTCTCTGATCCAGGAGCTCTTTCCCTGGGCTCAGCCCTGACAACTATAGGCCAGTTCTAACACTCTTGCTGAAGCCAATTTTAAATCAGAGCTAGGGAGACCTGTGAGTAAAGCTTTGCCGGTTTGTACCATCAGAGACTGTAGCGTGTGGCACATAAACTGTTCAGACTGTTGACTGTTACCTTCTGCTGAAAGGAGCTGGCTCAGATACATTCCCTGCAACTGGTACCACAAGCCACAAATAGAGCTGCTCCTCAGGCTTCCAGAAATATTTAGCCCTGAATAGATTTAACTTGATCTTAAGAATAATCTCTTATTAGTTTAGTACTTTAATATGTGCAGTTCTCACAAGGCTCAGAACCATATTTGTAAAACATTTCATCAGATCAGGTGTTCTTGCAGGACAGCTTCAGCCTGGACATCGCACTCCAGCTTCTGCTCCCTGATAACACCACTGAATTATTACAAATCTCTGCCACAAAGCAGTGGAAGATATTTTACCATCCTCAGCGATGCTGGGCTTTGCCCTCAGAAATGTCACAGCAGAAGTACCTGTCTGCAAAGCAAGGTGTGAAAGCTGGGCCAGCACTGCAGAGACTTTGGCTTTAAGGTAAAAGTATCTCTGTTAATCCAGAGCAGGAGTTCCCTGCTTACTGAGTTCTGCAGCAGAGCAGGTTTCTGCCTCAGTATTTGACCACAGCAGAGATTCAGCATTCAGCACCGAGCAGCCAGATCAGTGCTAAATTAAACCTAATCTTAAGAGTTCTGATGGACCACGGCCTTTTCCCATGTGCACAAATCCTACTGACATCAAGTAAATGGTGTATGTATAGCTGCCATCAAGTATACGCTCCAGTCTCACAGCTGGTATAAAGAAGAATTTGATTTGAATATGCAAGCTAAAATGTTTTTTGTATTAGAAGTTCATATTATTTTTCTATCTATTTTCACAGGAGTTTAAAAGCGAGAACATGCTGACATTGTTGAGGCTTGTCCTTAACATGCAAGATAAATTTCAAATTCATTCTATCAGTTGTTTTTAATAAGAAATGTAAACAAGCAGGATCGTTTCGCAATGTCCTCGAACAGGATCTTCTGTTAACGTTGATAGGGTGCCAGGGATTTACATTGTTGGTGAATCACAAGTATTTTCTCACCAGGATTTGTCATTTTCAGCAAAGACTATTATTGATTAGGAAAGCTGATTTAAACTGGACGTCAGTGTCACTGACATTATTTTTACCCATAACATAACACCTGAACAGTGTTCAAAGGCTCACGTATATTGGCAATTGGACTGATTGGACTGTGAGAAGCTCAGAGCTACAAAATTATTAATAAGAAAAACTGGTGCAAAGAACCAAGAAGGGAAGACTGTCTTTCAGTTCAGTGCTGGAGCACCAGGAACTAAAGTTCATCCCTTCTGGAGCGTTTTAGAAAGTCAGTTAAGATAACAAGTGTAACGGTGCTTTAATGCTTGAAGGTGCTTTCACATTCCAGGTTTCTAGGTCCAGGCATACACTCAAAGATATGCTTAGAAGTGTTTCAGCTTCTCCCATCAGCTTCCAAATATTTCTGAAAATCCCTTTCTATGTACGCTAAAGACTGATCACTGGTGATTGGGTTAAATAAGTATTATTTTCTTTTTTGGGGAGTGAAGGCCTGTGATATGATACTGAGAGATCCTATAGAAGGCGGGATACATTTACATTGCCTTTTGCAAGCAGATGGAAGGCCATTCCCAAACGTGCTCTGCACTCACTAAAATCAGGTTGTCACAGGCAGTGTTTGTCGAACCTCAGGTTCCTCAGTCCTGCTGACAGGCAGAAGTGATTGGCTTCGAGCAAATGCCACCCAAATGTAGGTGCAGGGCTCATGTTCAGGTCCTATCACTGTGCTCATTTGCTCACCTGCACTGGCACCTGAAGCTTGGGTAAGCTAGCCAAGCAGCATGTTAAAAGAAGAAATGTGAGTGACAGCATACACGTGGCAAACGTGGAACCACTCTCCACAAAATGCTCACAGCTTTGAGAAAGACGAGTTCATTGAATGTAACCATCCAGGATAGCATGTCCTCATCCTGTTCTCACGCAGAGGTATTTCATAACGGAAAGCTTCCTATCAAGTCTGAGGTGCATTGGAGCCCACAGCTTGCAGACAGTTAGGGACAAATTCTGCTCACTTCTCATGGCATGGCCAGTGCTCTGAGTGCCTTCAGAAAGGGCTCATTAGCTCCATGACATACACTTCCAGCAGTTCTGTGACAGCAGAGCTGCTCAGAGCACTCTGTTTTCATGGTCGATGATGAATTTAGAGAGCTGACTGTATGTACGTGCTATAAACAGATACTGTGATACCCGGTCTTTAAGGTTCACCGTCCCCGCAAGCATCACACCTAGAAATGATTCCTTGGGAAGGTTAAGGCTTTGCTTAACTCAACTGATACAAAAAAATCAAGGATGCCGATTTCAAAAGGCATATCTTGCATGGTTGTCTCCAAAAGGATGCTTAATAGGGCAGATGTTTTTCATCCACTGCCGAGTTCACAGTAAGACACACTCACTGTCCACATGTTCTCATAATCATTTACATGCTCTCCTAAAAAGGGGTGCTCCAGCCTAAGTGAGTCAAATTCCATCTTGTTGACACAACCCACTTCAGCTGTTACTAAGGCAAAAATGTTACTCTGCTATAATTAATCTGGTCTGAGACTTAAGAATCTCATTAAAGTAGGTTACTGTCTCTTTTAAATACTGAATTATTCTATAGCAGAGTGCAAAAAGCACAGAAAAACTAAAATTAAATGCAGTGATTCCAACTATGAAAAACAGTCTTACAAACATCTATAATGTAATAGTATATATGAAGCCTAAACAAATTTGTCAAGAGAACTTGGCTTTCTGTACTCTGTACAAAATATTAGGTGGCACTAAGAGAAATAGCTATTGGCAAAGTCAGCTATGGACCCTCAGAATTAAAAGATAAAGTACTTCAAAATTAAAAGATAAAGGCTAACTGCTTGCATAAAAGAGCCAAATGCATATGAAACACTTTTGCCAAACCTCTTCATGTAAAACACTAAGAGACTTTTCCTACAGCTTTTTGTCTATTTGAAGAGGAGATAGGATGAAGTAACGAGACTTGCAAAATCCAGGGCTTGTGAAGCATCTTGTACATCAGGAATGAACTCCCCATCTCTCTGTAAGAAAAGTATCACAACTGCCTTAGATGAAAACTTGTGTTTTGGTGTAACAGAAAGGATTTGTGATAAAAAAATAGAATTTAAATTTGTAGTTTATGATTAATCAATTCCTTGCTATAGAGGGAAAAAAAACCACAACAGAAACCAGCTTCCTCATCCTCACTTCTCTAGTTATCACCTACATTTATTACCTTAAAGAAATAGAAATAGTCATAGAAGAGACGTTTTTCTCCTCTTTTTCAGAGCAGAAGCATTAGTGGAGTGCAAGAGGCAGTGCCTTGGTTTACTCTCCTCTCCCTTCAGAACATGCACTCGCACTGGAAAAACTGCTCTGGTGTAAAGGCAGGGGAAAGCCTCAGCAGAGACCTGAGGAGAATTTGGTGTTGGGGAAACCTCTGGTTGTCTTTATTAAGTGGAATTAAAGGGACCTGCTTTTCAGTAACACTCAGAATTGGCAGCTAAGGCCTCAGCCTTTGAGGGAATTCAGCTCCATTTTTGTCATCAAAATGAGCAGCCAGATGATTAGAACTGTTCAGTGGCCTGCGGACTGCTGAGCTTTCTCCATCTGGCCAGATGCATTGCTATTTGAGCATGAGAAACAGAAGATTTGGATTCCCTTTTTATGGGAAGTACTTGCTACCACAGCTACATCTCACAGGACCCAGCATTACTACTGTTATTGAACACAACATTTTTATCAACTGACTTACTTCCTCAGGTTCTTAAAAACCTCACCTTACACGGTGAGATAGTTAACAGAAAACACAATTCTGACAAACAATCAAGGGACACAACTGTTTTGAAAATGATTCACATCAAACAAAAAATTGCTTTTAGAAGGCCCGGCAGCATGGACTGAAAGCACAGCTCAGCTTCAACAGGACTTGCTGCTTCGGGTTGGGCTCCTTGCTACAGCACCGCGGCTCCTGCCCAGCGAGGGTGGGCAGTGATCAGCCTGCAAATGTTCTCACCGCTGGGCTCGGAATCTGCAAACCCTGGGCTGCAGCCACAGGGAGAATAGGCAGAACTGATCTATATTGTTGATAGCAAGCGGTTTAAGGTGCTCGTGTTAATCAAGAGGAGTGAGCTTGCTATTAACTAATTGCATTAAGGAAGCATGAGGAGACCTGAGCTGAAAATATAAAGAAAAAGAAAGAAAAATATGTTAAGTAAAACAGAAAAGGTGGTGATAAAAGACTTCGCTAATCATAAACTAAGTAGCCAGTTATAGGGAAGCGATGAATCTAACCAAGAGATGTGATAATTATTGAAATTCACAGCAAAACTCTTGGAAAGAGATATAAGAAAGCCCAGAATGACCATGTGCCAAATGAAGCAATTTGTGCTCTCTGAGAATGGATGGAAGCAGTCAGCTCCGATGCAGTAACTCCTAAACAGACTTCAACCTACTGCAAGAAAGAGGCCAAATACAGACAGTTCACCAAAAATAACCCAAACGTGTCGACAACTTAGCAGCAACCACCTCAGACTGGTAGGAGGAAATAAGATCGAAGAGATGCAGTGATTACATACGTTGGAAATGCATCTCAGCAGCAGTAGAGGGTGCACTACGTAGGCAGAACGGAGAAAAGCAAATCTGCTTGTTTTGAGTAATGGACAGTATTGTCAATTGCTGGGACATCAGCCTGAAAGCACACAAAAAACTATTTCCACCTAACTGGATACTAAAGATTATAGCTAGGTTTCATTAGAAAAAAACCCCACAATGGAATAATAAATATAAATAAAAAGTTATTAAAAATATGGTGATAGACTTTTTTAGATATACCATAACTAAGGATAAATAAGTAACATCCAATGCAGACACTTGCTTACATTCAGTCTACTCTTTAGGAGACATCACAGCCTTCTCATGTCATTTTGGTTATGCTCAGTAGCAGAAATGAGACACTTGAGAATATGCAATAAGTTTTGTAAGTCTAAAACATACTTACACTTTAACCCACGGGGCAGATGGGCAACAGAAGTGTAAGGCCAGTCATCCCCTCGTGTAGGGCTCAAAGTGACAACCCAAATGGCACCATGCATGAAAAACAAGGGCTGCCAACCCATGGATAACAGGTTAAAAACAAAACTAGTCCAGGTGATTTACGATTCTGAGATACTTTCCCATCTTTTGTAAATGCTGTTCTGCTTCCCTATGGCTAGAAACTGCCTGCAAATAGAGACATTAACCTGAGAGGCTGCTCACATAAATCCAGTAGTCCTGAAGATTACCTACAAGGGAGGAAAGACCTCTTAGGGCACAAGTGTTCTTATCCTCTTTCTTTTTTTTCTCTGGCATGCACAGCAAGCACTTTGTATTCTTAGTTCCCACGTTACGGGACAGGAGATGAGCTGCCATGTGTGAATTTGGCTTACAGGATACCTGTGGAATGCAGGTTTGGCATTTGCATTGCCGCTATGTCCAACAGGAACTGGATAATGGGAAATGGGGCAAAACTAAAATATTTGCTGACTTGACAAGGTAAAAGATCAACATATCAAATAAAATTGACTTACTTTTATAATGTAACATAAGACTCAGTAAGCCCATGGAAGGCAAGGGGAGTTTTGCCACTAATTTCAGCATTTCAGTGAGACAAGAGCATTTTATGGATGGTCTTAAACCCCATAAATACCGATCCATTGAGTAATAACAGGCATCTACTATCTCTTTGTAGTAAATCAGCACATCTTGCTTCTTCCTTTCTGCTCTTATGACAAGACAAAGCTTTTAATGATGTTGATAAGTTAAAATGGTTAATTGTATTTGCTACTTCAGTGCCCCAAGTCTCAAGATTATTCCTATAAAATCTATGATGTCAAATGAGGTGCAGATTTCTTGTTGTTGGCTTGTAATAGAAAAAAGGCACTTTTATTTTTCAAATTAACAAATTATAGAAGAGAAGCAAAAATGTATGCAAAAGTAATGCTATTAAGACTGAAAAAACCTCCTTTCCATAACCAGAAAGTTTTGAAAAGGTAGAGGAGCTTTATTGCAAATCCCTGTCTCTCATTTTGCTACTCTCAGCTTTCCAGGACAGAAAGTAGGAAAACCAGCAAAATAAAAATAATGGAATATCTTAGACATTATTTCTGTTGTGGTGCAGAGGAGTAGGAAACAAATAATTGAAAGACTAAAAATAATTTAAAGACTAAAATTTACATTATGAAATAACATCCCCAAAAGTACAACTGAGTTTCAGTCTGCTTTTAATAGAAAAAGCTCTAAAATTGCAAACGTTACCCTGAGTTACTATTTCCTTTTCTGAGCAGTTACACGAGTGACGGTGTTAGAAAAGAGCCTGTTGCCTCTCTCACTCTGAAATAAGTAGGTGTAACATAGGTAATGCAACGTGAAGTGGATGAAAAAAGTAGTCAACTCTTACCCAAATACACTATTCCTAATCCAATTCGATCCACATGTAATTCTAGGTAAGCCACTTAAAGCACAGTTTTCCCAGAGGGCCTTGTTTTTATGGTCCTGCACAAGGTTGGAGTGTTTGACTGAGGAGAACAGAACAGCGACTGGAACCTGCGTTTCTCAAATCAACGCTTTTCTTCTTTCTTGTATGCCTTTTCAAGTTTTTGAAGATCTGTCATTTCCTTCTGTTGTTCATAGGCCTTTAAATCCAATTAGGGGGAGTGGTCATTGTAGGATTAATGTGTTTACCTGCTTTTGAAGCCCAACTTTTCCCAGTCTGATAGAGACGTAAGATTTGTCACCGAATATATATGGTTCAGTAAACTCATGAATAGATATTTAGCAGACTAATTCCTTATTGACCAAGAATCATTTTAGACTTCTACTTCAAATAAACAAAAAAGAAGTAAACCTGTCATATTAATTCAGTTCCCTGATTGATCCCTCAGGGAAAGGGCCAGCATTGTTTTTATTTTAAAAGCTCATAAGATGTGTTTAATTTGGTCCTGTGGTTATTTGTTCAGTATGCAGTGCAAATTTTTCTGGCTACAGACATGGGATATGGTAAACCTTTGCTTGGATCAATATCCAGCCTCTTTTAAGTTGTGGAGAAAGTCACTCTCTCATAAAGTTCAGACCTGCCAGACTCAATAACTCTACAAAAATGTTCAGATGAAAATTGCTTCAAGCAATCCTAGTAGAAAGCCAGCACCTCACCCCTAGTTTAAAGTTATGATCCTTATCATAATTAATTCAATAAAGAAGTAATGTACTTCAACCTAGGCATAGAGAATAATTTTCTGTCCTGACTGGTATAAACTTTCAGCTAGGGACGTTTAAACTCTGGACCTGATCTTTCAGAGCAAATAATAAATTGCAGACCTAGAGCCAGCAGATTATAGCTGAAGTTGAACCATCATAAATACGTTGCTACATCTAAGATAAAGAGGTACACTGGATAGGGGTGATAAAAATTATAATGCTATTTATAAATATAAAAAATGTTCTTTGACTGACAAATCAAACACTAATAATATTTTTAGAGCAGGATAATATTGAATAATATTATCAATAATATTGAAGAGCAGGAATTTAGATATGATGCTTGTAAGCTGACATACCCTGCATCTTAAATTTAAAATCAACGTTTTCTTGCTGGTGAAATACAGAACTAATGTTCTGTCATACAAACCAATGCTTTTGCAGAAGATGTTCATTTGAAAGATCCAATCTCAAATGATTTAAGTGTTGCATTAATGATTTGCTCTAACTCTGTTTAATATTCTTGCTCTGCTGTCACACTTCCCTGCACTGCTGTGAGGTGCAGACCGTGCTGCAAACACACGCTTCCCTGTTCTGAAATATCCTCACACAGAAGAGTAACCGGCCCGTGGCCTCTCTACCCACCCCCAGATTCCACGCTGTATTCTGCAGAGAAACACGCTCTGATAAGTGCTCAGGCAAAGAAATGGCATAGGTGTTGAGCAGTAAGACAGACAGACTGCTTGAAAGGAGAGAACAGGCAAGGTAGTGAATGCAGCAAGGTAGAAGAAGCTGTCTCTGGACACTTACCTAAGCGTTCTTTTCCTCATCTTCTGAGATACGTTAAAGCAAATAGCCATCTTTTTTTACCAGCAAAGATGCAGTAGAAAAGTTGAGTGTGTACTTCTTTAAATTTTGGCTTTTATTTTATCAGCTCATCTCACATTCCATCTCATTGCATTCAGTGCTTTCTGTGCTGCAGTGTGACATAACTTGCTGCAGTGTTAACAGTTCCAAAACATGTAAATTGCTTTTCCAAGACAACTTACCCCAAACAAATATCTCTTCTCACTAATTTAGTATGAATATTCATAGATAATCTTTACAAGACATACTTAAAGTACACATACTGCATTTACTACATGTAAGAAATGTACTTTTAATCCAGTCATGCGTGGATTTGTATGTTATTTCTACTATTTGTCCTTAACTGTTCTCTATATCTATTTGCATNGAATTTAGATTAAATGATTTTTCACATATATTCTTTGACAGAAAAATGTTCCTATGGATCTGCCAGAATAAAACAAAGTAACATTATTAACCTCTAAGAGCTCACTTCTCACTTAAATTCTCTTGTGCTAAGAACTGCGTTGTAGCTTAGCTTTCCTGAGCCGAGCAGCCTTTACACTGTCTGAGTACGAATTACAACTCTCAGACTTTTGTGTGTACAAGATGAGGCTCGGATAATGTCAGTAGATGTTACTCTTTAGAATCATATTTGTATACTTCTACTATTTTGAAAGTAGCGCTGTATGGCATTTCAGAAGTGTTTTAAATAAACTGAAGCTCACATATGTGTACCTACAATCACACCATCTGAAAACTTCCCCAGCAATTAAAACCCTAGCAGCAGCTCAAAGATTGATTAGTTATTTACAGCAGGCACAACCCGGGCTGTGTAGGAAGTAAGACACCCCGCCAGAGAGCGGCTGCTGTTACAACAAATGCGTTTTTGCCAGAATGTTTGACCAACACTTGCAACCCTGCACCCCCACCCCCTTCGAGTCCCCCTTGGATTGATTAAATTGGCTCAAGATGACACCAATAATTGGCTCAAGATGCCGCTTCGACAGACCCAATGATCCATATCTTTGCATTCCCTAAAATCAGTCCTTTCAGCTCTGTGTTAGATTTAGGATGGTTTACATTGGCTCTGTCACAAACATTTTAATAAAGTCCCAGAGAAACCTCAAGCTGGTGACATCATTTACTGGTGTTAAAAAAAAGTTCCACTTTGCTGGTTAGTTGTTAGCCTTTATAATCCGATCAGAATCTCTTTCCACTATATTTTGTCATTCCTCCATAAGTCTCTGCAATTAGGACCATAGTATTAAAAAGAGAAAAAAATACTATTAGCTAGAAGGAGAAAACAATTCTAAGTATTTTGACATCAAGTAGTAAAATGAAAAAAAACAACCTCAAACATTTTCTGCATCCTAAAGGCAGGAGGTCTGAGACTGCGGGGGTGTGTTATTTTTGAACTATTAGATGAATTAATTACCATGGAAGTATTGCCTGTGCTCATGGGACTATCGTATAAATGAAATGCAAAATAATGTTATCAAACTTACTGGGAAGCCTAATGTTCATTTAACTGCTTTTAGAAAATAAATTGCAAAGGCTTCAGCGTGTCCCAGGACTCTAAGCACATCTGGGCTCAGCCAACACGCACGGGGCTCTTCTGCTCTTTGTGCACGTTAAAGAAAAGGATGTTCCACTGACATCGGAGGGGCAACGCTGGATAAAGGCCCGAGGCTGCTGAGAACCATCCCCATGCCACTGCTCTGTTTTTTCCCTAATGCCTGACTCTTTAAAAATTAGCATTTTCAGTGGTTAATTCTCCTCCACCCAAGAACAGAGAAGCTAAGGAGCTCCACGGCACAGGCACTCCTGTTATCTGATATCTCGGCTCCTTGAGCTTTCCAGTTTTTTGAGTTTAAACAGATGACAGTCCTTGTGTCATCAGATGTTATTGCTTAATTACTTCTAGCAGTGGACTATATAAAAAGGTTACTCTGAATATTTTTTTCCACAACACACTGGAAAATTTAACGTGCTTTTCCTTTTCAAACTCAAAGGCTGATTCCATGACCTGAATTTCCATACTATTGTCCTTAAAAATCTGAAAACCCCAAGTAAGCGAGAGCTGGAGCCTACCCCCAGTCTGCAGCACAGGAACAGCCTGCTGTGCCAGGTGCCAGGATTTCCTGCGATAGCTAAACCTTATTTATAATACAGTAGCATCCTGACACTCGGCCACAGCTCGAGGGCCACTGATGCTCAGTGCTGTGCTGACACGCGGTAGGTGTTCCAAGCCCTCATCCCAGCCTCGGTAACTGGAAATGAAAACAGAGCAGGTCAGCGGAACTGGGAGCAAAGAGATGGGAAACGCCTTATTGAAGGCCAGTAGCAGAGCCAGCGCTGGAACCAGTGGATGGATGGCAATGTGCTATCTGCATCGTGGCCTGCCTCACAGCTCATTCGGTATCAAGCCTTGCTGCCTCTGCGTGAAGCAGAGCATGCTCAGCACTTCACAGCTAAGGACTCCGGATGGATCCAATGAGCCGCTTTACTCTCAATGTCTACGGGCAGCAGCATAAGCAAAATACGACTGGATACTACTTCTGTGCTAAAGGGGACTGTGCAGCTACACGCACTGTTGGTCCCTCTCACACACAAGGTGCTTGAAAGCAGGAGGTAGTTCGTTTTCCTTCCTTCTTTCTAAAACAAACAGTTAGGTCCAGATGCTTGGCTAGTGCGAATCAGAGTCACCACATTATCATCCTCAATTTACACTTCGTACCAAAAAAAAGGGAAGACTCTTGATTTCCACAGCCAGTTAGAGCTCTACGCAAAAGTCAAAGACAAATAAAAGAGCTTTGCTATCAAAACACAGAACTATTTATTTTTAACACGTTAGTTAAAAACATGATAGCGTGCCTCAATGACCTAAAAAAATAAACTGGCTTTCCAAACTAAAATTAAATCAACTTTCACAACAGACATACTGCTTATAACCAGTATAAAAGCATAATGATACTATTGTACAAATATTAGGTAAATGTAGATAAAAGTATTTTCTCATCTTGCTCTTTCCCCAACATTCTTTACAACTGTAAGCTAACATACAATTACTTTTAGGAAAAGCCTATTTATTAGAAAATATCTGTTGCAAATGCTAAAAGCCTTACCCTTTCCTCCCCTTTTTTTCCCCCCTTTTTTTCTTTTTTTTAAAAGAAAAACCACACCAGGATAACCACAAGCATATTTCCAAAATAAAATGAAAAAGGTGATTTTCCAGGTTTCAATATGTAACAGCTTTTTAAATTATCCAATACGCTCTCTTGATTCTGTACAAATGTTCCCTTCCTTCAAAGAGACAAAAAAGCGTGTCCTGCCAGATCTGATTGTATGTGGAGAGTGGATCTGATCCCCTGTCACTAAGGTTACTAATCAAATTTCCATCCAATATGCTCATGCAGGATTTCCTGATCAAACACTTAAATCTGCCCCCTCTGCACCCCCATTAGCTAACATGTTTTATATGTAGCGGGGTCATCAAAAGTGTAATTCCCTTAAAGAAACCTAATCCTGCCCTCTTGTCAACCAGCAGATAGCTAATAAAGCTTTCTATCCGACAGTTTTTGAACATCAATAGCATACCAGAAATTAAGAACTTATTTTAATCTCACAACAGATGTTCCAAACAAAGGTATCACATATGTGCGTTACATGTATTTAAAAATAGTCAGGTGAAGAAATAAGGAAGTTTCATACCAGATTAGCTTGTGTTTTCCCAGGAAAATAGAGTGGGTTTTTGTTTCTGTTTGGGGTGAGTAACCATCCTGCAGAACCTGATGCAGGAAGGTATCTGGAGCCCAGTACCATCTCCCTGTTGGAACAGTGGGACGCTCAGAGAGAACCTTGAGCCTGCACCCACCCGCTGTCCACGGGGAAAGCTGCTGAGGCGAGACGGGTCGGCTCAGTGGGGCACACCACATGTGCTCATCCTCACACACGCTTCCCTTTTTACCATGGATCTACACTCCTCTGAATATTCACGAGATATTTTATCACTGCTTCTCTCTTCCTCCATAAAAAAGCAAATCAAAAGAAGTAAACTCTTCAATCTATTTCGATGCAAACGAGATTCAGTGCTGCTACCGAAGGGTTGTTTATTCTCAAAACCACCCTTTTTTTTCATGATAATAAAGCCAAACAATGATTTTTTTTTAATTGATAGGTTGAATAGGATTTTTTTTCTAAAGAAGTACAACTCCTGTGATGATCCTTTTGGAATCCATCTGTGGCTTTGGGGAGGTTTTTTTCCTTTTCCTTTTTTTTTCCTTCGAAGCAGTGGTCACAATCAGAGCAGCAGAAGTGGGTCAGGAAATTTAACCTGACTGGTCGAACTCTGGGCTGAATCTGTAAGGTCTGCAAGGCCCAGGTTTGTCAGAACTCAGTGGATTGAGTGGCAAAACAGATTTAAAATGCTGTCTATTTTAGCTTAACATTTGCCCCAGTCACTGCTGAATTTCACTGAATACCAACTCTATTGACTCAGCTTCAGCAGGCAGCAGCTTTGGTATCAAAATGAAATTCTTGGTTGCATTTGCTGTAGTTTGTGGGGTTTTTTTTCCTCTGATAAAAGGTCATTTAACAGTTTTTAACCCATAAAGAGAACAAGTGCAATGCAACCCTCAGCTTTTCAGCTTTGGTTAGTAACATTTCATGAAGTCTATAAATAATGCTGACAGATCTGAACAACACTTCATATGGAATTCCGGGGGACCTTTAAAAAACACTTTAAGTGTAATGGGATCACTTCAACTACTGTGAATGGTAAGAAAATGTATTTTAGGCATATAAACACTATTCTGAAAGATGTTTACTGAGATTCGGGTTTTGATTGATTTTAAAATTACTTACTAGATAGAGTTAAGAAGAGAATACATTTAATTTACTTGTCATTTTTCTGTACAATAGCTTTAATGGGGTATTAGTGGATGGTTTATGCTCTAACTAGAATAAAATTAAATATAATAATGTATGGGAGTGAATTCAACTACAAAACTAGTTGCAGACAATCTGGGAATATAGGTGTACGGGCTTTTTAAAATAAAGTACTTGCTTTCCTAAAAACTAATTTTCTTTTTGCAAATGAGGGTTTTTTTCAGGCTTTTCCCTGATACTATAGAACATATACAATTTTAAACTCTCAAATGATAACCAAACACTTGCTAGGTGGTGTTTAAAGACATTTAAATGATCTGCTCAGATTTTAGTTCCAAAAAATTAAGAAAGAATTCAGAAAAACTGGATTCTTGGCACAAACTATGTAGCAAGAAAGGAACTTGGACACTGTAAGTACTTGTTTGTGTACAAAAATCATTTGTTTATTTGTAAACCTGGAATTTTCAATTGGTATGCTAGCCAATAATATCTAGTATGACTGTAGGGTACTTCTATATTCTTAGCATATTTGTTACATTTAGAAGCTTACCAAATCGGCCTTGTCACTGAGAAGCAAACGACTGAGTAAGTTTCCAAACGGTAATATGATTCTTAATGAGAGATTTCAAATGAAAACAGTGATGAGTTATGCAAACGCAGCCTATATTGCATCATACTCCTAAATCTTCTCTAAATTAGCTTTATGTCAGGGGGCTGTGCTGATAGAATGGGATCTTGTGAAAGTGTGTCAGATTATAGAAAGTTACAATACGATCAGTTTACTGCAAGATCTAAGAGATCATTACATTTTATTGTTAAAGGCACAGTTTGTATGTTCCTTTTCTGGTTGTTTGGAGGGAGACTGTTCCATTTTAAAGCTATAGCTCAGTTTAAAAAACTACTTTGAAGAATTACTCTCCAGTCTTTTTCAACACAAAATATTTTCTGATTTTAGTGCCACCATGAGCTAAACATGTGTATCTTGTCCAAGTAACAGATACTTTGAGTGCTCACAGAAGGCGGAGTCCTCTAATACAATCAGCGTTAGAGGAACGTCTAAACTGATTCTGCTCTCTACTCAGGGATGCAGAAGGATCCTAGGTAAACACTGCAGACACGCAACTGAAAGAAAATACATTGGAGAGAAACATTACAGATCTTAGTTATATTTGAAAGGACAAAATGGATGCGTTCTTTGTTGTATTCTGGTGTAAAATATCCAAAGGTGAGTCCTCAGACTTAGTGCAAATTTGGGAATAAGATTATACAGCAGAAGGTGTCATCAGCCTCAGAAGCTTCACAGTATGTATTAATGAGTCAACAAAACAGACTGTGAAAATCAGCAAAAAATTATTTTTACTCAGTTGAATAACACAGCCCAAAATGATGCAGAACAAAAACTCCCACTAGAGGTTTATGGCTGCCAGTTGTGATGTACTGCAGTGACTGAATTCAGTACCAGTAATGTGGCTGGGGTGTAACTGATAGATACATAGAGAGTATCAAGTTAATATCAGAAATTTTCTATGTATGTATGTTTGGCTTTCATTTCTATGTTATATAGAGGAGTTTCATTTATTTATTTATTAGTGTTGTTGTAGGCATCACTTCTGCGTGAACAGATTAATTTTCAGTGCTTCCCCTTAATTTGGGGGACAAGCGACTGAACAACACATACCAAGAGCCTGCTGAAGTTAGACATGAAGTTGAGTGACAGAAACTGAGAGGCAGATGCTGAAGCTCAGTCTTTTCAACCTCAAAGCCTTCACGTGAAAGATCATTGCATTATGGCGTTGTTTACCTCTCTACTAAACACAGAAATCCTCTCTTCTTCTTGGGTGGGGTTTGTACTGAGCAGCCCCTTGAACAAACCAACGTTGGCTCTCGGCAGGTTGTTAACCCTGGGAGGATGAGTACTGTTCCTGAGACAGACGTTTAGTCAAGAGGGCAGGAAGGAGCGTTCACCACCATAAATCAGAGACGTAGAAAGAGTGCAGAGAGAGGGATACCATTTGCTAAGCCTTTGCTCAGTTGTCCACCCTGAGCTTTTTAAAATAGATAAATTCTCTGGGACCTCAAGTATTTCACGTACCAGTTATTACTGAGGATGAAACTCAACTCATCCTCTTAATGAGAGAGGAACAAGTGATTGTTCAGAATGGTCATCTGGTAACATGAAACTCAATCCAACTGTCAGGCTGCTTGAAAAATTAATTCAGAATCTTCTACTGCAGCCTAAAGTAAAATAAAAGTTGCAGCCTCTCCCTTTTCTTGTGGGCTTGCTGTATACTTGTTCCTTATTGGATCTTTTCACATGCAGACGTGCACACCTATATCAGAAAACCCAACTGCCGGCTCAGAATGGAGGAGGAAGGCCAGACCACGGCCTCGTGCATCAGGAGAACCTGGAGCAACAGAATACAGACTAGGAAAGAAAGGTAAGCGCTGAACCAGCACTCGTGTGTTTTAGGATTTCTTGCTCTCTTCCCTTGTGCTATATCTAACACACCAAATGCATTTCAAATCCAGTTTTGTCTGTGGCTCTCTAGGTTATCTGCTGCACAACCATGCCCTGCAGGTATCCAGAACACTGTACGTGGATGCTTTGGCTCGTTAAATCTAGGGAGGGAGCGCACAACTGTCAGGGGGAGGGGGAACAGAAAGGTACCTTCCAGAATGCTCTCAAAGAATAATATGACCTTGTAGCAGTGTCCATGAATGAAAGGTACTCTGACCCACCACTGCTCAGAGAAGTCAAGCGGAAGCCCAGAGTCTGTGATTTGCCCAAGGTCACCGAGCAGTCAGTGATAGGGTTGGGAACGGGCCAAGGTCTCTCGATTCCCATAAACATGCCTTTATTTTAGCATAAACTGCGACACTGTTGTTTGGTGACATCTCTCCTGGAGAACAGTCGGTACACACAGGCTTCAGACTGTCCGTACTGATATCCACAGGTACATCGGGCTAACAAACGTGCTTCAAACACAAATGGAAAAAAAAAGCAAAAGGAAAAATGTTAAGATCCCTTGGGAAAGTTGTGAAGACCTTTGCGGCAGAGTTCTATATCTCCTGTTCCAGGCCCAAAGGTAAATATTTCTTGTTTGTCGATTATGTTTTCTGAACTGAAGGCTTCATACCAGAAGTCACGCGCATTTGGTTTAGATAGGAATATTTTGATTTTGAAGAGGGAGGCTTTGGTACTCTACGTTAATTGTTTAAAAACAGATACACTGGAGACTCAGTAGAGATTAAAACCAAAGAAAATTCTTATCTAAAGAAAAATTTCTTTATTTTCTACTTGTTTTGTCCACTGTAAATAATAGGATTTATAATAGCTTTTTCTTTACTTGCTGGGCTGTGGTTTGATCAGAAAGAGCTGCCTGGATAATTAATTTTGTACAAAATAATTTAAAAAAAGGTTTTAAGAAGCCTCCTATTTTATGTCTAGTGGGAAAGACAATCTTTTCCTGTGTTTATGGAGTAAGAATTTGAATATATCTCCTTAGACATTTTCCTTAACATTTATAATAAAAAATATTTGCCGCAAAACAAACACAGAAAAAAACCCAAAAGAAACCTAATCCTGGAATCTCTAATCAAAGAATAACTTAAGTTTTCTATAATGACACTTTGGCTTCAGGGAAATAATCAGTTACGTTTTCTCAGTTACTGCATTTTCCCCATATTTGTTTTTTTAATGGCTGAAATTAGTCAAATTGGACATCAAGTTACTCCATAAGCAAGAAAGTAGAAGTCAGTTTAGCTTCAGTTACAAAACACACAGCCAAATCTACTTGCTCTGCTTCCCATCATAAATACAGTCACAGGGTACTTGTAACAGGCCATGTTAAAAAGAAATAAAATAGTACGAATACTGTAAAATAGTCTGAAAAAATAATAATATCCATGTTCCTTCTGAATGGGGCTTTTGTTGAAATAAAACCTGCAAATTTGGGCCTTTGTTGCAGCCTATGAACATTCAGAAGAAACTGTAAAAACTCTGATACAAAATATTAATTTGGAGAAAAACAAAATTGAAATTAAAAGGAGAAAAAAAAGGATAGAGGAAAGCATATAGTAGAGGCTTCCACCCCCGTCCTTTTTGTAGAGCTTTACTATCCAAGTTTCAACAACTATAACAAGACTTTCTTACCACTCGCCTCTTCCCCAGTCCAGATCAGCAGTTTAACAACAACTCGGTTATTCCTGATGGAGAACCCTGATAAAAACCTCAGACAGACACTCAGGCTCACAATACATCCCCTAAGTGATTGCCATCATGATACCAAACGATGAAAATGGGACCCCAGGCACAACTACTGTTAATTGAGCCCATACCTATAGACGACATCTGTAGCGTACACCAATTGTTTCACAAGCATTTTAGAGCTGGGTGACAGTGTGTCCTTCTCATGACGTGTTCAAACAGCGTTACCTCCACCAAGACCTCCTTGTCAGCACCACCCTCAGGCATGGAGAAGGCATCAGGAGAGCTGGGCAGGAGCAGGTCTTCAGCTCTGATCCCAGCTCTGCCACCGATCAAAGGCACAGCCTTCAGCAGCAAACCTGCTGTGCTTCCCCCTCCTCCTCTAAAAGGACTCCTAGCGGTGGCCAGAGAAGGGAAATTTTGTGTCGCAATAAATGATCAAGTCCCCACAAAGCATCACAAATACTACTACTACTACATGCAACCCTCTGACAATGGGGTTTATGGCTAATGAGAAGTTGTGCTTTCCTTCCAGAAAACAGCAGCGCCCCAGTATCAGCATAATTCAAGAAGACCATTTCCATTGGAAAATTGGCTGTGAAGCAAGAAGTAAGCACCACTTACAAAAGTAAACACCATTTTTCCATGATTGGCAGGAATGTCTTTTGGAGAAAGATAGATAGAGACAATAAAATATCTGCCTCTGAAAAATACACACAAGTTTGTAAAAGCTCACTGCTGAGAATGGAAGCCAAGGACAGCTCAAGTCCTTTGGCACACACCGCTGAAGGGCTAAGACTCACCTGTGGGCTGGGCAATGCCTGTAAACATTTCTCTGGGAACTGCTGAATGCTGAACTCCCTTGAAAATCTGATTCACTGTGGAGACTTTTATTAGCAGAGGCCTTACATGCTCCTGATTGACCCAATTTAAAGCATTTGTGCAGACTGTTGCATGGACGTTACATAAATATGTTGCATGGTAGAAGGTGCTTTTGCCAAATACAGTGATCATCCCGTCAAAACCTCTCACCCAGCAGTGGCAAAATGGAAACAAACAAACAAGGTGTGCAGAAAATTCCTACTGTACGCGCTGCAGCTTCACTTCCAGTCCAAACTGACCAAGTTCTGGCAGAAAGACTTGAAGTTTAGCTGTTTATTCCAGAGGCCAGTGTGCCACAGACAGCAATCCTATCATAGGTGCCTAGAGGTGGCCTAAGTACACAATCAAATTTGGTTTGCAATGATTACATCCATGCCAACGCTGAACAAGCTTGGACTTAATTTCAGCGTTGTAAATGCCTGGTCTTTTACTTTGAGTTGCACAGTGTTTGATGTTTCTAGGCTGCAAAGGCATGCACTTTGACAAGTCCTGTATTCTTTTAGCTGGAGAAAATTGCTTATGCTCACAGCTGGGGGAAACATCTTAATGGTACAGCCCCTAAGTACCCAAGCAATTCAAACACAGAAGTCAAATAAATACAAAATACTACTTTTTAAGCTCCCCCAATTGTTGAGCCTCTGATTTTTTGAGGAGCTGAACTCAGAGCTTCTAAATACTGGGACTCTGCAATATTGTTATTGAGCCTTTGTTTGCTGGTTTAAGTTAAGGCCTTTCNGCTCGGTTATTCCTGAAGGAGAACCCTGAAAAAACCTCAGACACTTAGGCTCACTGTATATCCCCTAGGTGATTGCCATCATGATGCCAAATGATGAAAATGGGACCCCAGGCACGATTACTGTTAATTGAGCCCATACCTATAGCAGACATCTGTAGCGTACACCAATTGTTTCACGAGCATTTTAGAGCTGGGTGACAGTGTGTCCTTCTCATGACGTGTTCAAACAGCGTTACCTCCACCAAGACCTCCTTGTCAGCACCACCCTCAGGCATGGAGAAGGCATCAGGAGAGCTGGGCAGGAGCAGGTCTTGAGCTCTGATCCCAGCTCTGCCACCGATCAAAGGCACAGCCTTCAGCAGCAAACCTGCTGTGCTTCCCCCTCCTCCTCTAAAAGGACTCCTAGCGGTGGCCAGAGAAGGGAAATTTTGTGTCGCAATAAATGATCAAGTCCCCACAAAGCATCACAAATACTACTACTACTACATGCAACCCTCTGACAATGGGGTTTATGGCTAATGAGAAGTTGTGCTTTCCTTCCAGAAAACAGCAGCGCCCCAGTATCAGCATAATTCAAGAAGACCATTTCCATTGGAAAATTGGCTGTGAAGCAAGAAGTAAGCACCACTTACAAAAGTAAACACCATTTTTCCATGATTGGCAGGAATGTCTTTTGGAGAAAGATAGATAGAGACAATAAAATATCTGCCTCTGAAAAATACACACAAGTTTGTAAAAGCTCACTGCTGAGAATGGAAGCCAAGGACAGCTCAAGTCCTTTGGCACACACCGCTGAAGGGCTAAGACTCACCTGTGGGCTGGGCAATGCCTGTAAACATTTCTCTGGGAACTGCTGAATGCTGAACTCCCTTGAAAATCTGGTTCACTGTGGAGACTTTTATTAGCAGAGGCCTTACATGCTCCTGATTGACCCAATTTAAAGCATTTGTGCAGACTGTTGCATGGACGTTACATAAATANCTACTTTTTAAGCTCCCCCAATTGTTGAGCCTCTGATTTTTTGAGGAGCTGAACTCAGAGCTTCTAAATACTGGGACTCTGCAATATTGTTATTGAGCCTTTGTTTGCTGGTTTAAGTTAAGGCCTTTCTCTGTCTCAGAGGTTCTGTCATCGGTTGACTTTCTGAATCATATGCACATCATAGGAAAAATTAATAGATCTCTAGAGATGGACCAAACAACTGTAAAGTCATAAAGAAATGAGCATCATCAGCACGGGAAAACTAGACATTGCCTTGCCTAAAGAAATATAATGGGGTCAAAACTTGACTATAGTGAGATCAGAGTGTAAGCCTACACTTAAGACCCTGCCGTTTAAATTAATTTTGCTTCTTTCATAGAATCAGATAAATAAGAGGAAAACACATCTTGGGAGTTGTCCTTCATAAATCAGCTGCTCGCAAACTACACTTGCATCCTTCAGCAACATGTCAGAAGTTCATAAGAGGAGCAGAATCCTTGAACAGGGATGGCAATCTCAACATATCCACAAGGTTTTGCATTTCACAAGGCTAAAGGAGACGATGTGACCTCTTTCCTAATGTGGCAGTTGTGGTCTGTTAAGCTATATAACATTAAAGTAGATGTTGTAAAAGGCTGACATGCTACAAGTGTAACATAGGGCCACATCCAAGTTACAAGGGTTGCTGAGATGCTGTGGAATAAGGGATGATACACTTGTTTTTTCTGACGTGCATGCACTTCCCTAAGAGATTTTAAAATTATTACTATTTCTACAGTAGCTGCTTAGCAGGAACCTAGCTAAACAAGCATTCAAAAGGGTGGATATTGTGGCCAGTGCAGTACAGTAACTGCACCAACTAAGAAAAGACGCACTTGATCAACACAGTACTCAGCCTCCCAGAATTATTATTTTGTTTCCTTCAATTCAGACTGTATTCAAGCTCATACACAACAACGTCCGTTGGCCTCTCTGCTGCTCCCATTTCACAGGCAGGGAGGTCCTTTCAATCTCTTGTACGAGCTGAGTGCCAAGGGAGGGGTCAGCCATTAGCTAAAGTGTTTGGCTCCGTCATCACCCACGGCTTCTTGCTTGCCGAAAAGGAACTGCAAGAAAGGAGGGAGGGGAATAAGAACAGATTGGAAAGGGAAGGAGGAGGAGAAACAGGAGAATGATCATTGAGCAGTTTTAGTTGGGAAATTTTTCAGGGGAGGGAACACCTGATAGATATGACTCTCCGAAACAAGTCATATGAGGGTATTTTTAACTGTGTTTATGGTCAAGGAGAGAAAAGAAGATGAAAAGGAGTCTGCTAATGCTAATTCCTATAGCGCAGAGCCTGCACACCTTCTCCAGTGGACAGACATGGGGCCAAAATTCTGGAATGCTTAATACCAAAGTCCTAATGATGACAATTTGATCCCTTTGCTTTGTAAGAGGTTGGAGCCATTTCCAAATCCGCTCTGAAAATTCCTAAGTATCGATGTACAACATAAAAGTAGTAATTGCAGATGGCAGCATTTTCAACTGACAAATTATCCTGCTCAAGCCTAGTAAATGCATGTTGTCACTTCTTATACAGATTACAACAACTTGTTAATGACTATGAAATCTCTTTATTTTTAGGTATAGACATAAAGAAACATTGCAAATGTATTAAATTTTACATTTACTGAACTTTATTTTCAATTTGAGACTGTTATTATTATGGTTGGTCACTGCATATTCTTTCTTTTTAAAATAAGCACCACACTAAACCTGACCCTCAAAGACAATTTGCACATGCTATCAAAAAGCAAAAATGGTTATTATTGATTAATCACAAGCTTAATATTGTAAGTTTCTGCCTGAAAACCTTCATGCAGCTCAACATACTCAAAGATCAGAAAAAAATCTGAAAAAAGAGAATATGGAAAAGAGACATGCACACATGTAAACATGCCCTCCCACAACCAGTAAGGAAATACAGGTGATGTTCAAAACCCACTGTCTATTAGAAAGGCCCCGATTCATGATTCAGCAGTTCTCCCCCACCCCTAACTACTATGTTCAGGGTTTACACTTCAGGCCCTCTGGGACCAGGGTCATCTTTTGCTCTCTATGTAGAGCATTTACTCATGGTGGCCCTGATCGTGAACACTGAGATCATAAAAACACTTAGCATTTATTGTAATAAATGAGAGGTTTTTCCATTGACGTCAGCAAAGCCTGTCTCTCTGCCTCTCTCAGTGCTGCTGTCTCAACTCCCCACTGGTTAATTCTCCATGCATCCTGCCCCACAGATTTTTCAGAATAAGAATATGCAAATGAGAACAGCTTTGACTCAGCTGTCTCAGGTTTCCTGGCCTCCTTTATTGTGGCAGCCTGTATTTATATTTTTTTCTGGGGAGTGTAAAGCTGCAAAACCTCATTGCAAAACTATGGTAATAAAAACAAACAATGTGGCAATTGAGATAGCAACTTTGGCAATGCTATCTCCTGCCCTGTCAAGTGCAGAACTAAGCCGTTTGTGCTGCAAGTGGGACAAGCTTTCAAACAGGGAGACGACACAGAACCAAAATGCTTTTTTCCTGCTTAACAAATTGTTTGCTTATGTAGGTGTAAGATATTGTGCTAGAAGCTCGTTAATGGTGGTGTTGAACAACCTGCTGCTGCTCATCAAAGGCTGTGCTAGGCTGCATTCCATACTGGTAAGAAAGCATTTTAATGTACCATCTAGTAGAGAGAATATGAATATTTGAGGTTCTTTAAGCTTTGATCCGGAAGAAGGATTTACCTACAAAGGAGGCCACTGTATTTTGGAGGTCCTCTGTGTAATAAACAGGTGTATTCAAACATGCTGAACTGCACTTACACTGCCAGGTAGTGAAGTTGTTCACTAGTGGATGACAGTATCCACATTCTCCAATAATCTCTTTCCATACTATTTTCAGTTAAGGTTTGCATATAATCTAGGAATGCCCTAGCAGAAACCAATATAACAAACGAAACTACAGATCTCTTCTCCATTTAGGAGACAGTTATACTGATTTCAGCCCTCAGAGGCCTGATGAAAGTCATAGTCACTGCATTTGCGCTCTTCAGTTTTTAGTGAGGCAGTCAATGTTTCTAACATTGCTGAACTGGCATTCAGATCAGTCACACATAAGAACCTGATAGAGTCCCTGCACAGCACAAGTGTCATTATGGGATCTTTCTCAAAAAGGCTGTTTTGACTCCAATAAACATGGAAGTGACAATTTACTTTATGGCAGCAGAACAGTGTATTATGTATTCTCTTACATGTAGGCATCGTATAATCCGTGGAGAACACCAGAACGGAATTCTCTGTGCACTGTTATGAAATGTGAGAACAGCAACAGTGAAGTGTTACAGTTTTGTTGTGCAGTGGTTAAGTGAAAGGTTACAAAACAAAAGGTTATAGTTCCTAGCATTGCACGTCTGTGTCTGAGCGGGCAGTTTCCATAAGGTTTCTTGCCTCGAGTTTGTGACAAACTATGCCTCTGGTGCCATTTCAGGCACATATATGAATATTTTTATTAAAGTATTTTCATTGCTTCCTCCCATATTTATTGGAAAACTGTTACGGACTGGTGGCTGCAGAGTAATGAAAGTTCTTATAGTTCAGTTATATGGTTTTTAACACTTTTGCTGTCAACATTGTTGTATCATCACACCTGCATCCCCGTGTGGCATTCATTGCTGGATTAGGGAGTGTTCTATATCCATACACTCTATCCATACACTGAGATAAAATTCTTTATCAGAAACACAAGTTTTTTTCCCAAGTTTCCTCTTCATTTTGGTATTTCTTTAAACACAGAATATCCCTTGACAAATATCCCAAGCTTAGTCCTCAAAAATAAAATACCTGGAAACAAAGCAAGCACAACCAGGCATTTTGAGGCCACAATTCCTCTCAGCCTGAGGTTGACACGTGAAACAGGTGAACGACTCTGCCTCTTTCTGTCCACTGACTGTAAGGAGAACACAAGCCTAAAGGAAACACAACTGACTGGCTCAGACATGCATTTCCCCGCTTCCTACATTCAGACACACGTGGGTTGAATGCCAGCTCACACAGGCTCCAATCCTGCCTTTCTCTAAGACAGTTGGCTCTGCAGTGAGAGGTACCTGGAGCTCGGCAAGAGCTTAGAGCGTGCAGAGACACTGAAGGGAAAGCAACCTGCAGTGAACATTTACACATTGTCATAAACTAAGCTGTTTGGGATCCCCTAAGCCTTACAGGCAGAGGCAATGGGACATCCTCTATGTTGCAGTGAAGTCTGAGATAACAACTTTCTAAGTGCTAAAGTTCCTCATCCCTGAAGGATTTACAACCAGATTCTGTCCTGCTGAAGTTTTGGGGAGCTTTTGGATTAATTGCCATAGGATCTTATGAGCGGCACCAGCAAAACCATCCAACATGTTTCAAAACCACTTCTATGCTTTTAGTGTACTAACATGTACAACTTAAAAAAAAATAATTATCTATGGCTGTAAGAGCTTTAAATGATTGAAAAATCCATGCCCGCTGCAGTCCTTCCAATTTTATACTTGTTCATGCCATGAAGAGCTCAGGTTTAGAAACAAGACCTATAATATAATTCCAAAAAGAAATCTGGAGCAAATGGCTCCCCATGTCAGAGGAGACTGTGTGGCCTCTGCTCGTCAGGGAAGGTACTGCAGATACAAACAGGCAGCCCAAAGCATTTTTGAATCACATGTTCCTGTGAATACATTTTTAAAATATACATTAAAAAGCCACTCAGAACGATTCTCTTTCACAATAAAAATAATTCTGCCCACAAGGGGGAAAAAGTATTCATGACCAATTTTATTGCTAATTGTTAAAGCATCCAGCTGTTTATTGCCTTTTGTTTAAGACATACTTAACTGCATGATTTACTAATGAGTGGGTGGGTTGGATTAAACAAATATTTTTTCTAATGTCTTGTCACTGGTCATCACTGACTCTTTCTCAAACCTGCATCTATTACTTTCCACTAGCAAGTCTCCACAGAAAAGGAACTTCTTTAGAAATCAGAAAGTTTCCTTTATTTACTACTTATTCTACATGTCAAGAAGAGAAGTTTTCTGCTCCCCAAGTAAGCCAATCTGAGTCAGGCCATGAGGCAATCGTGGCTGAGCTAAGAGGAAGTTAATAGCAGTGTTGTGTTTGGTGTGTCTCCAAGCTGCTTTCACAGTCGTGATAGCTGACAGAGAGATGGTCACTTGATGCAAGACAAACCCCACTTACCCCTGCAGTTACTTTGCCACATTTTTCACACTGTCTCCAGTAATAACCAAACACATAAATGAATCCCATTACTGAACAGTGAGCCCTGACTAAATACTTGTATTTACTATCTCCATTCTCCAACAGAAAGCACATCATTATTGTACCGTACTGGTCTGTGTATGACAATAAATGACACTATCACAAAGAGCATGTTACACTATGTGCCAAGAAAGATCACAGCCACTCTCCAAAGCACTCAGTCTCCTTCAAGACACTCTATCAAATGCCCTGATTTCAGTAAAATAGAGTGGACTTTGAATCAGATACATAGTGGGATCAAAAAGCTTTGCTATAGTACCTGAAAGAGATGCAAGGCAACAGTCCAAGCTTTGGTTCCAAAGTCTCTCTTATTAGGACGAAATCTCTTACTGGAATGAATCATTACATATGGTTGCCTTTACTGCTTCTACTGATCCTCTTTCCCATGCACTCACTGACCTCTGTGACTTTCTGAATAAATCTAATAGTGGAGCTATCCAAAGATATCCTTGGAAACTTGCAGTCTAGTGACACAAGAGGGATATGTTTCCAAACACTGAGACAGTTATTCCCTAGGATATTTCCTATGGCAGGCCTGGCAAGTATGGAAGCTGCTATAGTCTTATTTTATGCTAAAGAATGTCCAAGAAGTGAAGGAACTAGTGCCAAAAATAAGCCTTTTAAATACTAGAGGATGACAGGGTTAATCATAAGGTTTTAAGCTGGTGAAAAAACAGCTGAGAATCTATCGCTTGGTGTAGAGCATAGTTGTGATAATCAGGAAAATTTGAAAACACACCTGAGAGACTTTTCAATATCCACCTAAATACAGACTCTTGGTCACTAACAGAGATAAGGCTGACTCTCACAACCTCAGAATCTCTCTTATTTTCTGCATAAATCTAAATTCAGAAAAACTTAATTTTAACTGATAAGTGCAAACCAACTCAGTGCAAACCAATTTTGCTCACCTGTTTCTAAGTTTCTAAATCTGCCTCAAACACAAAATTCGACATAATCTGTACATGGAGAGGCAAAGGGAAACTGAGGTACATAGCAGTGATGTGATTTCTCATGATGTCAAAGAGGACCAGTGGCCAAGTGTTCAAACCCACCACTAAGAGCATAGATAAAATAATCAGATTGTAATTCAAACTGATTTATTATGGAAAGTTACTTTTCAACATAAACATCAATGGACTTGCATGACTTTTAACACCAACAGGGCAAAAGATGTCAAACAAACTTGCAAAATGTTGCAAGTTTATTCATGTGCACTGAAAAGTGACACAGTCATTACATCTAATCTGATTTTTCAGGCAACTGCAAAAAAACTGCCAAACAACACAACCCTTGCAACAACACACGGTATTTGTCTCCCAGTTCCTGTCCCGTGAAATAGCAAACTGGAGCCAGGAATATTAAATAATTCCTAAGAACACGTCAAAAAAGATCAAGTTTTTGAGCAAGCATATTTCTGTAATTTGCAAGAACAGGAAGCAGATGAACCATGTTCTGAACAAAATAAAAGCTGATTTCCTAGATTTCCATTTCTAAGAAAACCGACTTGTGTGCTGCGCAGTCTAGGATCTCCTGGACTGTCCAAGGGCTGTTATCCTTCCCGAATGTTCATCACTGAGCCAATACATCTGTGGTTTTGTCCCAGAGTTACTTGTATACAAGGGAATTTGCGATGGGGAAATTGTTCACAATCAGAAAACACTGTACGACTATGAATACCAAAAGTGGTATTTCATTCAGTGACTGAAGAAAATTGACATTCAAAATGCATCTAGCACACAGTGCACCCCAAATGGCTGCTCCAGAGACCAGCTGACAAAAAGGTCTGTGTTTGGATACAGGATTCCCCTTGAATATATTTTAAACTGCTTTGTTGTAGATCAGGGACCTTGCACATTATCTGACATTGAAGATGATCAGAACACAAACTCCTTTATTTTAATTCTATCACCATGATATTTTAAATGATAACTGTTTGCAGTTTATTGGCAATGAGAGTCAACAATATCATGAACCTGTGCTAATCTCAGACCTGAAGGTTCCTAGGCCCATTCATAAACTGCGGTCAAGGGAAGCACCTGGTAATAGCTGAGGGCATTTTACTAGAAGATATTTACACTCAAACACTTCAGGCAAAATTACTTTGGGGCAGAAGCTTTTGACTTTAGTCATTGCCACAGTGAGTGTTAATTTTCTAATTTTGACATCAGAAGATCATTCAGAGCCTTTGGGGGAGGAGCAGCAGGAAGGATGGAAGCGACACACAGCCCGAATCTGACTGCTGGGCCACCAGCTGGTAAATACAGAACTTGCTGAGCTTTCTGCACATCTTCTCTCAGCTTGTACAAAGCCAAGGAAAGACTGGGGCTTGGGGGCAGCCTTGTATATCATCCCAAGGTATTACTGATTCAGGAATGTTTGTCCTGTTCAAAACCCAAACTTGGAATGGTTCTCAGTTTTGAACGGTAGGCAAGTACAACTCCCTAAAACACAGCCTTTAGGCAAATGGAGGTCAAACATCAAGGCGTGAACAGATCAGAATCAGCATTTGTTTCAGGAAACATGAGCCTCTGTGATCTTTGCAGAAAGGGTTTCTGCATTTGCTAGTATAACTTCTTTCACAGGCAGGTGCTGCAAAATCACAGAATGATAGAATCGTGGTATCATAGAACGGGTTGGGTTGGAAAGGACCTTAAAGATCATCTAATTCCAACCCCCTTGTGTTGGGCAGGGACACCTCCCGCTGGATCAGGCTGCCCAAGGCCCCATCCAACCTGACCTTGAACACTTCTCCATTCCCAGAGAAGTTCGAAGGCAGAGTCACAACAGATTCTTACACTCAGTTCTTCCCTAGAAGCCCCTTATGTGTTTAACTGCTTCGCTCCACCACAACACTGGTTTTGCATTTCTCTACAGAAAATCCTAGCCTGCCTTAAGACTCAAGAGGAAAAGGGAACACCTATTATTTTCCAGGTGGCTTCCCAAAATATTAATTATCAAAGTAATGATAAAAAACCCAAAAGAGCTGCTGTTTGTTTACTTACTCCGCCTACAAAATACACAAGGACGAACACTGCCCACAAGCACTACAATATGAACAGTTTGAAGTACTGCACTTAAAATAAACTGACCCAAGATACTTGAGAATTTGACAAGGTGATTGTCAAGAGTCACCTCAACATGTCAGAGACACGTGGTTTCCCCTTTCTAATCAAAGCTCTTAGGATCTTCCATTTCTCTAGAATAACCTCTAGTAAACATGTCAGCTTCAGCCAGTGCCTGACTTACGTCTCTATTTCTAAGTTCACACCACTACTTTTTTTTTCATGTGACTGAGCATGCCTGCAACTTTGATCATGCTTAAATAGGTATTCAGACTGAATCAGAGCTGTAGGATTTACCTAATTAGAGCATAACACAAGTACTCCACAAAAACAACTTCACACAAATAACAACTAGAAAGGAGAAATGTAAGTTAAAAAATAGGAAGGGGAAAAAATGATCACTGTGATGTTCATAGTACAGGAAAACAATATTTAAAGAACATCTAGTATGAGGTGTATTTCTAGTAATTTGACATGCATAGTTTGGTGAAATAAGCCAACACTTAAATGGGAAAGCTACCCTTCCTCTAAAAATCAGAAAATTGTAACTACCTTGCAGAAGTTTATGAAAAAAGGAAACTGTTTTGACTCTGTTTCACAAGAAAAGAATTCATTGCATGAAGCTGTCAGTCACTAACATTGAGACACTCTATTTTCCTACAAAGAAAAAAAAGCACAAATGGCTTTCATTATATTTAGCTGCAGCTTTAAGAAAATTTAATCAACTTAAACTGTTTAGTCTTTTTCCCTGATGAAAATCATAAAGTCAAATTCACATTTAAACCTGTTTAAACTGAAGCTCCTGTCAGCACCTCTGTTTATATTAAATCTATAGGCATGAAATGTACTAAAATAAGAGTAATGATATAATGTCTTAAGTGTATAAGGTTAACATAGGCCTCAGACAGAAAAGCGGGACAGACAGGCTGAACATTGTAAATTAATTTTCAATGTATTATATTTATAGCTGTCATCTTTTCTAAATAGTTGCTCTTGTAGCTTTTACTGATTTATTTATCTGTCTGTCTCTCTTAGTCAGTGCCTGTCCACTAACACTAGGATTTCGGCTGCCTCTAGATTTTCCAAGTGGATTGGCACACTGGGTATCAAGTTCTCCTGGTACTGGCTTTCAGGAACAACTATAACGGTTACAGGGAATGGTACATCTGAGAGATCCCCACCCTGGTGCCTGTGGGGTGCTGCTCCCAAATGCCCAGCGCTCCTGCATCTCTTCAATAACTATGCAATCCATTAAAAAACACATCGGCAATAATAAAGGAACAAAGCTGCCAGAAAACCACTGGAATTTGTGGATAAATGAACTCGGAAAACCAGCTACATCATGAAGTACCGCATGATCAGGAAGAAACTACCCAAGAGATCTCAAAAACTCACCTGAGACTTGGGTTTGCTTGCATATTGCATATTTTAGTAAAATATCATAAGCTTAAAAAACAAACCCCAGAAACACCCAATAAGTGTACCTACTCCAGTTCCCACTGTTAATATTACAGCACTTTTTCTGGGCATTACAATCGCATCTTTCAGTTCTTGACTCACTGCCTCAAATCATACAGAAAGCAGCAAATCTTTCAGATTTAACAGCTATAACAAAGGCATTGCAGGATTAATACAATTTCTACCGGTGTATCCATAGCACAATGCTGCCGCTTGGCATTTGCTGAGAACTAGGTTTAACATAACTTAAATTATGCAACCAAAAGGACTATTTGTCCTTGAAAAAGGAGGACAGCGCCATGGAAATAAATTGGCCAACTTTCAATACATCCAGCTTTCATAGTGACTTCACAAAACATTTTTTTTTAAAAAAACAGGAACCCACTTTTATATTTACACGACTAAATCAATTCTTCCTGGAATTTGTAGCACCGAATGCTACTAATGCTAAATAAGCTTGTGATAAATAAGACTGTCGATGATTTAAATCGGTAGAGATTCCCTAAAACCACCTTAAAAGATACCAAAGGGAAAACTCCAGGTTAGTCTGTGACTGTGACTGTGCTGTACAGATTATAACTATGTAAGCCGCTCTTTGCTCATACAAGCTGAGCAGTTCTGATATAGGACTTGAGGAACAGCCCAAGTAGAATCACAGAATGCTTTGGGTTGGGACCTTAAAAATCATTCAGTTCCAAGCCCCCTGCCATGGGCAGGGACACCTCCCACTGGAACAGGGGCTCCAAAGCCCCATCCAACCTGGCCTTGGACACCTCCAGGGATGGGGCAGCCACAGCTTCCCTGGGCAACCTGCGCCAGGGCCTCCCCACCCTCAGCGTGAATAAATTCCTCCTTATGTCCAGTCTAACTCTGCCCCTCTCCAGTTGATCCCCATTGTCCCTCGTCCTATCACCACAAGCCTTTGTGAACAGTCCCTCCCTTTCTTGTAGCCCCTTCAGGTACTGGAAGGTCACTTTAAGGTCTCCTTGGAGCCTTCTCTTCTCCAGGCTGAACAACCCCAACTCTCTCAGCCTGTCCTCACAGCAGAGGTGCTCCTGCCCTCAGATTATCTTTGTAGCCTCCTCTGGACTCATTCCAACAGCTCCATAGCCTCCTTACACTGAGGATTACATAAAAGATAGAAAACTTCTAATGGGTGGGAAAGCGTCTTTTGTCATATATCATGCTTGAGACTTCAGAAATTCTTCCCTTGCAAAATTGAGACAGAAGTCTGAGTGTTTCTAGCTAGATTTTAAACACTTTTAATTGAATCATTAGCCATTACAGCTACTTCATAGTAAAAAGAATGTGATTTGGTTTAAGAAATACCAAAACAGGCTATCGCAAAGTGGGGTTTTATTGAAAACGAAATGTGCTTGCAAGGGAAAATAAAGTCTGTATTGATGATTTTTTATTTTAAAGAAGTCAAATCACTTGACCAGTTCTGTATATCAAAACTGCTTTCAAAAAAAATCTCTGGAAGCCTGCAAATTTTCAGTTCATTATTTCAGACAGATGTGTGTGTAGGCAGACACATATGAATGTGCCAATTTTGGTCTGAACATGGAAATTCACCCAGATGTCAAACACATGAGCCCCTCCATGAATTAAAAGCAAAATTAACTGTTGTTTTGTGGATGCACAATGTCCATTATCAGTGTCTGGGAAGCTATGTTATTTGTAATGAAGATTATAATACCTTTCATGTAAGATACCCTGTGCTTAAAGTGAAACTCCCCTGGCTTTACTTTTTGTTAAAGTGCTTCCTGGAAACTTCTGACTGCAAATCAAAAGTCAGATCTCTGAGGCTACATGAGCTAAGAGTGCTCACAGAGTAAGTCCCAAAGAATCTGACCATGGATGTTAGACTTGTGTATGTATTGATTTCTCTAAGCTTTTATGCCTGTTTACAAATGAGTCATTATGATTGGAGCTAACAAAAATGTCACTTTGCATTCTCAGGGTAACTTCTGTTAGGACTTGTTAACATCTCAAATGAAGAAGTTACACATCTGACTAACATGTTAAAATATGACAAGCTTAAACATGCCGATAACCACTAAAGGCTTTACTACTATTATATTCTGTCACTAACCTCACAGCTATTGCATCAGCCATCACACACTCATTTGACTGATAGCATTATTATTCTGATGGCATTCTCTGTTACATTCTTTGGCTTTTTCCTCCAAGGACTTCTTTTTTGGCATAATAGGTCAGAGAAGGTCAGGGAAGGGGCTGGAGAACAGGCCTTATGAGGAATGGCTGAGAGAGCTGGGGGGAGGTATCCTGGAGAAGAGGAGGCTGAGGGGAGACCTCATTGCTCTCTGCAACTACCTGAAGGGAGGTTGTGGAGAGGAGGGAGCTGGGCTCTTCTCCCAAGGGACAGGGACAAGAGGGAATGGCCTCAAGCTCTGCCATGCTCCCATACATCCTTCAGGGTCTATCACCTTAAGCAGACCAGGTCCTCAACCAACATAAAAAACAGTGTAACTCCAAGGAAGTCACTGGAACATCAGAGTGATTTCTACCCATGTCTCCATCTTTACAGTTCAATCTATGTGAAACTTTATCTCAGCAAAGCTACAGTGAAGACAGAGAAAGATGAAGCAGAACCTCATAATACTGATTATGTGACACAGCCCAAATAATCACCCACAGTTTGTGGAGCAACTTCACAAACTTGTAAAGCATTGGCAAGTTCAATGAAGCGTTTAAGAGAGTAAAAAGGCACAAGAGCAAGGAACCTGTTTTTTTTTTTCCTTTTGAACTCACTGCCTATTTACAAAAGAACTAAATATGACACACACTCTACTAACTCAAACAGCACAACCTCCACATTCTGCCATATTGTTTATGATAGAGTTCTCAAGTCTGCTTTCTTCTCCCTTGCCTTCAATAAATAGAAAGGGGAAAAAGAGAGCAAAGCAGTTATGCTTTCTGGAAGAGATGAGGAGGCAAGCCCATGCCACATCAGTGGGATCAAAACTCCAAAGAGGAAGGCTGCGTCCCTTTTTTCCCTACATTATCAGTCACAAGCTCACCCCTTCTAGATTCACATGGGACTTTGGCCCAGGTTTAATGCTGTGAATCTGACCTGTCCCAGCTGCAATTTAGTTATCTGCATTCAACTTTTGTCTTTTTTTCTCTTTTATTTTTTAAAAAATACAGTCTAATCTTCTTCACTTGCATTTTAATTGCTTGGAAATGTGAAGTTGTTTTGGTTCAGTCAAACCACAGAGGCGACGTTTATCACATTTGTTACACTGCGAACCAGCTCAGTTCTCACCAGAAAGAACTGTTATTCCCGTCAATGACATCTTGTTCTGAAAACAAGACTACTGATTTGGCTAAAAGAAATAAAACAGCCTTTCCCACTCCGAGATAGCTACAAGACTCTCATCTCAACTGTGAAACAGAGGGGAGGTGCCACAGAACCAAGGATACTGTAGTGAAGACTAAATCATAGTGAAAGAAGTGTCATTTTTCCTTTATTCCTTGTTGATCAAAATTTCAAAGTATTTCTTATTCTAAAAAGAAGGGTTATTATAAAATGCCTGTTAGGGTTAACTTGACCACTCTTTAAAATGCATAGGTTACTAGTATGGTAAGATTTCATTTCATGTGTTGGCCAAATTAATCAAAAATGAGAGAGATACTGATATTTTTGAGTAGGCTAAATAACTCATTTCTCTGATCCTATTGGTTCCTGGTCAATAACACTGTGAGCCAACAACAGCTTGTCTTGCTGCTTGGGTAGCACATTCAGGCAAGAAGCAGGGTCATAGGTCTTCATCTTAGAGAAAGTCAGCACAGCTAATGAATAAAATATCTGGATTGCTTCTATAAACTTTGAAGATTTCAGTCCAGTTTGTTCTTACCCTAAAAAAAGGAAAGTCCATCTGTGGAAGTACACCGACTACCTGATGATCCTTAAGGGTCCCTTCCAATTTGAGATACTCTATGGTTCTATATGTGAAGAGCTAAAGTAGGACCTGCTCAGGATCAGTTGTAGTCTGCCTGAAGACTTTCCACTCAGTGAGAACAGGATTTAACTGATACTAGAGTGGAAAATGATGTGTGTAGGAATATAACAGGCCAGGTTAAAAACTCTGCTCAGTGCTACTATTTTTATGGTGTGATTCATCAGTTCTGAAAAACTCCTGTTCCCCTAACTTCTTATCCATGTTACTTTCAGTATTAGCAGTTACGACATGTAAAGAAATACTGAGAGTTCTGTGTTTGAACAACAAATGGTAAAGATCTAATCCTAAAAATTTTTACTCTCCTATGGCTAGACAGACTTCAACAGAGCTTTATATGACCTGGTACAGCCTGAAGAACTGGTCTCAAATCAATCACAAGAGAAGATCCATTAGGATCACTGATTATCAAAACTAAATAAACTGTAAAGAATCCTGAAGTTGGCCAATCTTACCTTACATTAAAAAAAAAAAAAAAGAAAAACAATACAACTACAGTTTTAAATCCTTGGACAGGAAATAAAACAACATCATAACCAGCTGAAACTACAACGGAAGTTAATACTGGCAAGTTACATTTAACCAAGGCGCATTCTGGTCAGGACACGAGAGTCAATGCTCTTATGCTTTCAAAAAGGTGCCAGGGGCTATAGAGTGATGACGTGTGGTCAGACCCCTGGTTCCCCCCTCACAGAGAACAAATGCTTTGGAACATGTGTTTCTTTACCCTTCTCTCTCACTTTGACATTAACTGCTCTACCTTTTCCTAGTGTCTGGTGTGTTCTCAACAAAGCCTGTTGCAGGCTGTCTTTAAAAGCTGACTCAGGACACAGGATAGAGTACTTAAATTGTAGCCAGCTTCCAAATGTGGAGGCCAGTTATTTAACTTAGTCACAGAGCAAAATCTTCCCTGTTTAATCTTACTTACCAATCGCTAAACTAAGTAAAACTAAATACAGGGAAAACAGAAAGCTTGACCAAGTCATAGGCAAATCCTGCTACTAAATATTGGAATTTAAGGGAATGTTATTGGGAGTAAATGTTAGGCACAAATTCACTCTTCTCAGTTATCTGCAAAAGCCCAGTCTCAGTACATTTGGTTCTCCAGTTGGCTCCTCTGCAGTCCCAGAGATAGCAGTTAATTGCCTCAGTTGATTAGAATTCACAGCTGCATCTGCAGCAAGAAGGCCACTTTTGAAATTAACTGAGCTATCAATCAACAAAATAATTTGATAGAGAGAAAAGCAACCGGTCAGCTGTACACTTATCAACAAAAGCAGCAAAGTTTCTCTGGGAAAACTCCTAATGTTCGATAAGACAATCATGTGCTGCTCTCCAGCCTTAAACATCAACACAAATCATACACTGTTTTAACCACCCTCCACACTTTTGCCAGCTTTTTTTTCCACACTCTACTGCGTTTATCAAAATCTTTACAGTTTCCCTAACATGCAGCATCAACCACGTGCAAGGCAGAGAGGTGCATAGTTCACCCAAGGAAAACTTTACAGCCCCATTTTCTGAATGACTCCACTCGATATAATGTTATCCATGCTGCTGTTCTATTCCATAATTAGCAAACCTGAAGTTAATAAAGAAGTTGATAAAGACTTTTAATAAAGCCTAATAGTAACGACTACCACAGTTCCAATTTCTAAGAAAGCAAGCACGAAAACTTACCTGCTCTAAATATTTTGGAAGACATGAAATAACTTACTATGCTGTGTTTTTTAGCCTCTGTACTTTGAGTCCTTGGTATCTTTTAGCAGACAACTCAGTCATTGAGAGACAAAACTATTTCTTTTAGGATGAAATTCAAGTTGTATGCTACCAAAACAAATGTTGATTCTAACTACATACAGCATAGTAACTCCTTCAGTCTGATTCACAGCCTTCAAATGTATTTTTTATAAATTTTGCCTGGTTTCCACCAGGGAATTTTTTATTTGCTGACTCTGAAATGAGTTTGCTGATGCAGAAAACAGGTTCTATTTCTGTCACGATCATTGATAATCTCTTCTCCCCCCTCAAGTTGCCTACAGCAAAAATTAGTAGAACTCTCTCCTTTAACTGTGCACTTGCTGCCTCTTATGCCATTTTCTGAACTTGGTGTCATAAGAACATTTGCAATAACATTTATTATACTTGTGTTTCTGTTCATCCTCTCAAAAACAAACTTGCTGTGGCTACTCTTCTCTAGACTACGCCCACCAAGTAAGTATATACTCTTTTTTGTATAGCCTCTACTTCTGTGGTACTTTGTGTAGCCCCCAAAAGATTGGGAAGTAGAAAAACACAGTTGTGTCCATTCCAAGAACTCTCCCTGATATCACTGCTGTATTTTAGCTTATTTGTGGATAGTTGTAGAAAAGTGGATGATTCAAACTCCTTCTGCCCACAGATTGAGCACTAGGTCAGCATTAGCTGCTGAACACCACCTGACTGCAGCAAAGCGTGCAAAGTAAGCACACCCACATATATATTCACTGCAGGTGAGAGATTAAAAAGTACTGTTCATCAAAGAGGAGAGATGCAGCAGCACGCACTTCAGTGTGAGCTAGCAAACCACATACAGGATCAGCTTGGACACTAGGGTCTTTGGAAAGCCATGTCCAAAGCCAGTTTTGAGGGACAAATTATTCTGAACATTTATCATGCTCATAAAAACAGAATACATGCAAAGCAGTGAAATCCATGCTGAAAGCTCCTCCTTCTCATCCCACTGTCTTGCATTTAGAGCTTTACTATCAACTGAAACCTTGAACTGTTATTACTCAAAGAGTTATTGTTAGTATTTATTAATATGAGTACAGATACTTAAATACTTGCAGATGGCTTGTTGCTTCTTTTATACCACATCTCTGTGTGAAAACCAGTGTAAATTTTATTTTTATGTACTTTTCTCATGTATCCAGAACTTTACATAGGAAAAAATGCTGGTATCCAAGCATCTTAGAAGGACCGAGTTATACAGTTCAAAAATATATGAAGAATTTCTCCATGTGTCACTGCAATTCAATTTTGTAGAATTTATTGCCAGTGAAGAAGGTGGCATCACAAATCTTTAGGAAGAGCAAATAGAAGTGGACCATGGAACTTACAGTGAGATCTGGTCTATGATTATTAAAATCTATTAACTAAACTGATTTAGTAATTACAGCTTTTGGTGTGCTAGAAGTTGTTTTCTACAACAGTGACATTTCTTCAAGGGTTTCAAGATGGAATTCAGAGTTCACAAAAAAGACATTGCTTAGAACACTTAAAAGTGTCTGCAGGAAATGGGAAAATGGAATCGTAATTTCCTTTTCAATGAAAGATTAACACCATACTTCCAACAGCTGGGTAGTGGGGTATCTCATAGTCAAATTTCAGTATTATTAGGTAATTCTGACTTACAACAATGAAAATGCTGTACATAAAATGGGTTTAAGGTGGACAAGAACTTTAAGGTCATCAAGAGGCAGAACTAATACAAGGAAAAGCCTCAACTCAGTCTACTTTATATTAATAGTTGTATTTTTCAAAACAAATGCATTAGTTCTTTCAAACAAAGTCATTGGGTGATGTTATGAAATACAAAGATACCTTAAATTTTAGCCTTCTAATTTGTCTTTCAATGTGTCTTTCCTGCCACAGGCCAAGATGTTTTGATTCTACCATTCTTCTGAAATATTTCTATTTACAATTATAGAGAGAGTTTGAATAACTTGATGCAAGGCAGATATAATTAGATAGCTAGATCTACACAAGTTTACATATTTTAGGTTTCAGAGGTAAGAGAAAAGAAATAAATGTGTTCGTTACAGGGCAACTATAGCAACAGTAATTTGATTTCAGTGGTACTTCAAACTGTGTGCTGTATGCTTCAATATTCCTCCTGAAGTCAGAAGTACTTCCTAGATACCACCTGAGAGAGGGGAAACACTGACAACAGCTGTGGGCTGATACAACAGAGGCTACTTCAGAAAACATGGTGTGCAATGAACTCCATATGATCAGATATCCCACCAGGCTCATCAAGTGCTTAGCTGCATTATTGATACTAAATTTGTTCCTCAATATTTCTTGGAATCAGGACTTTTAACTAAAATCAGTTTTTAAAACTAATACAGCTTTGAATGAAACTGCTAATATTGTCACCAATAGCTCTACCTAGGTGTTAATCAGGTTGAAAGCTGATGAACTCTCATGGATCTGACTTGTATTCATTTTGTTCTCTCCCTTCACCAATTAAAGCTTTAAAAATACTTTCTGTAAGCTATGACCCAGCATCTCCAAGCGCAGTACAACTATGCTTCCTGTAGAGTACTGACCCGTAACTGTGAACAGATGTGCTGCTTCGACACAGACAGAGGTTACAGATGTTCTGATGCCAGAAAAAAAATGCTCTTATTTCAGTGAAGCAAGAGGAACTCAGAACACCTTGACCCATCTAAGGAACACCTTACCCTTTGCTTTACTGTTCTGCCAGTTTTTCTTCTTTTCATATAATGCAGTTGATGAAGCTTTAATGTGTGGGAGACAAGGCTATTGCTGTTTATCAGGCCCTTTGAAATGTCTCAAAGCTTTGCCAGAACTGGGAAGCGCAAGTTATATTGAACTGACTCTGCAGTGAACTCCTTACACCAGGGATATTTTGACTCCCCTCTGCTCCCCCAGTTGGTTTTATAATAAAGCAGCAGCTCACTCAGCAGATACGCCCTACTCTTTTCATTATCGTTTTAAGATGCTTAGGGACAGGAGATGCTATATGATGCAGCCTTTTCTTTAGTAAAGGAGAGTGGAAGTTTCAGACAGAAGAACATCTTCAAAAGTAACTTCTTAGTAGTTTTTAGCTACCTTGCTTCTGATCCAGTTTCTCCTTCACACTGAGGAGACACTAATGGCAGCACAGAGGCAAAAGGAGGATTAAGGGCTGACCCTTCCAGTTAAGGGATAGTCTTTCAGAAGTTACTCGTACTGCTACCATGGCTATTCCTTGTGAATCCTGATTTCTAGGTTTGTACAAATTCTGATTTCAGTTCTAAAACAAGAAAGTTTCAGGAAGATTTCTAAGAGGGGTCAGTCTGATGGAAGCAAAAAACCTTGCCAAAAGGCAACACCCACTGGAATCTAAGTAAAATGCTTTTTTTCTGATTCCAAAGCATCAGTCAAGCAACATGATGTTTATTTTAAAGGCACAAATTGGAAGAAATAAGGTTTTTTAAACCTATTTCAAATATGTAAGAGACACTGCTTCTATGTCTCTGAAAATTAAAAAGAGCTTAGGCCAAAAAAATTCTGCAAGCAAAGTGGTTTCCTGTTGTCTGTCTAAAATACTTTGTGATACAGCTGGTGATCTAAGCCGTCTTGATTACTGACTGTTTACAAAAGTAATTTACCTTTGCTTACCTTCTGGGAAAATAATTTAATAAAACTATTTTCACAAAGCGGCACAATAACAGGTTATTCTAGGAGGAGAGTGAGTCCTTTTCCTTTCCAAAGGAGACTACACTAATGATTATCAGCCTACATTAAAGTATTGAATACATATTGCTTAATGATAAATCTCTATAAAATCACTGAAGTGCTATCATTAAAAATTCACCTTTAAAATAATTATTAGACAAATAAAGCCATTTAGCAATTAAAGGACTTTACTGCAAGTTAGCATTTAATTGAGTAAAATATTCAATTGAGGAAAAGAAATCCTACCTGACAGCTTCCGAAGATTGCTTTACAGATATCGTAGAACTGCATGTATTATTGGGTGGGGAAATAGAGCTGTAATTCCATACAGTTCATGCCATTAAGAACTCGAGGAAACATAAACTGCAAGTGCTGACATGTGAGCAAATTCACAAACTGGCAAGCTCAAGCAATAGGTAGAATATCAAGCTTTTTGATAAAACACTGCTGCTGCACTGCCTTAACTCCTGCCTCCCTTCCGGGCACCAAATACACCATATTCATCAGCTCAGCAACTGCATCCACCTGCAGAAGACAGAACCTTTGCCTAGTAAATTGGTTTTCTTCCTTAGGAAAAGTATGCTGTGACAATCAAGTGGAATGGTCTTAGTAGAGGTAGCTCTCCAGCCACCTGCTTTATTTGTAAAGCATACATAGGTTTGGTGATCCAGCTCCTCAGGTGACCACTCACTGCAGCTGATAAGCGGGTTCATGCATACTGCAGGAATCTTTTATCAGCCCAGCTCCATCTTGCCTAGCAGAACTGGCTTTGTGAACCAGGAAGGTATTAAAACAAGGGTCTGTCTTCATCTCTGAGACAGGTATCCAAATGACTGAACACACAAGAAGGACAAAAGAGCATTAGGAGAAAAAGAGACATTTAGCCTGTAAAATGGAAAATGGCTGTGACTCATGTGCTGACTAGGTGGTGTGGTACTTCTGTCTGCAAGTACTGCACCACTCATTTAAGGTGTATGTCCTTCACCACACATATCAAATTGATCTCCTGTGACTGTGTTAAACACTGCTGATTGCACTTAAATTATTTTAACCGATAATAATTTATGATGGGCATCATTAATGTGTACGCCTCTACATGCCTGTATAAAGCAAATAACTCGAGTTTCTTTAACTTTGCAAAGGGAGTGCATATTGCTACATGATGGTTATAGTTCTAACTTTACACCTGAAAGGCATCTCACTTTCATTTCATTTGGGAAATAAAATTGAAATTTTAAAAATTATTTGCATCTCAGTTTAATTTGGAAATAAAATATGAAGATAGAAACCAACAACTGTAGTGAGAAGAATGAAAGTGTGGCTGTGCAAGACTCCAGATGCACCCAGCTGTTATTACGGACATTCTAACTCTGCAGTCAGTACACCGCCTCATAGAACTAAACGGCTTTCTGACTGCAGATCTATGAGTTTTGTTGATTATGTCTTTGAACTCAGATAGTCCAAGTACATAACAGCTGTTCTTCACAAAGAAATCAGACTTACTAAAACCAACAGTATAAAAATACCTAATGGTCTATGGTAACACCGCTACTGCATGCAGTTTCATTAACCAGGCAGAACAATTATAAACGGTTCAAATAAGGAGTACTTCATGAGAGAGATGTAATGCTCTAACTGAAGCTGGTTTGAATTCTTTCTAACTTGTCTCAGTTGTAACTAAAATAATGACATAAATTGCTAATCACATCGCTTTAGATTTATAAAGAACTACAATCTGAAGAACAATTTTGTAGCTAGAGACATATAAATATTTTTAAACAATGAAGATAAAAAGGAGGCTAAAGACAACTATCAAATGAACACAAAGCTTTTCAGTTCTAAGCTGTCAGTGAAAGTATGAGGAATGGTACTACTTTGTCCATCATGAGTAACAAACAAAGCAATGGAACCCAGAATTGACTGTTATGGGCTAGAAAAATCATCATCTAAACCTCCAGCCTTGAAAGAGCCACATCCTCATTCATATGTAGAATAACAGCCTATAAGTATCTTCCTGTATTCAAAGTCTAAGCTAAACACTAAGCGCTACAAGGCCACAAAGTGTTTATCATCTCCATTCATGTATAATTATGACAGTATCTTAATACTACAGTCATTTAGTTGACTGTTCCATTCCTGTGAATGTAGTCACTTGATTTAGAAAAGTGAATGCCATTTTCATTGTGGACAGAGCTCGATGTAAGCACAGAGCTCTGCTAGCTTGGCTCCCCACGGGCTCTGAGGCACTGGGCATCAGCACCTGGGTGACAAATGCTTTCAGTCATTTTCAAGGCCAGTTATTGGCAAGACTGTCTTGTGTACAGCCCAAGTACTGATTTGTACCCATCTATGAGGGGACATCACCTGTATCTGCAATAGATGAACTCCTCCTGCACATGCAGGCCTTGCTTTTGGGACCGTTCTATCCTCTTCCAGGACTACTATATCCTATTTCATGTATATTCTAGTAAAAATGATCAGAAATCAGGGGTGAGAGATGAACAAAAGTAAATAGAAGGGCTAAGGAAGCATCCTTCCCCTCTAAGTGGAAAGTACATAGTTTCTTGATCAGGTACCAGGTAGCACATTATCATATTATCACATCCCTCTCCCCACTGCATCCACCTTGAAGATTTAGGTTTAAGCTTCTCAGTATGCAGAACCATCTCCCCAGCAGTTCTGAACTGTGCCTCCACTCAGGACTGACTTGCTAGACTTCCTAACAAGAGTGACCAAAGGGCTGACATGGTTATTTCCATGCCCATTAGGATTTAGACTGGTAGCTCATGTAGTTTAGCATTCCAAGCTCAGAAATAAGGCAGCTGTGGAAAAATGTTTCAAAGGCTAGATGCCAGCTCACATGCAAATTATTTGGAGTCTGCTGTGAGCTGCTGGCCTCCTCCATACACCACAAACAGCAAATACTGAGATCAATACAAAGCACTGGTCAGGAGATGACAGGCTGGGTATCAACAGATATTTCTTTCACAAGACAAAGTATTAAGAATTGTGTCCTTTCTCAAAAGCACATTCAGGGTAAAGTTTTGCTTTTGTGTGAAAAGTTTCTTAATGTTCTATTACAGTCTAATAATTTGATAACCACCTGGTTTAGGAGCCTTCCACTTTACTCTGATTTAAATTGCAGTTCAGCCTCTGGATCTGTGCCATTTCACTTTCATGTTCATCAAAGCCCTGTGCATGGGAAAAATTAACACCATCATACTCCAAATCTTCATTATCCTTCTGCCTTTGTAACGAGTTCAGGCCAGCACTGCCATTCCTTAAATTGATAGGTTCTGTTTTATTTTACAAGGCAGTAGGTTTAGAAGCAGTACACATGTTGACACCAGCAGTGGCACCCATCCCAAAGAGTAACCCGTGTCACCACAAAGACTAACCAGTCTTACATTAAAACAACTCTAATACAGCTGACTTTCCACTATCCACTCACAGAATCACAGAATCACCAGGTTGGACAAGATACACAGGATCATCAAGTCCAATGATTCCTATCAATCACTAAGCCATGCCTCTCAGCACCTTATCCCTGTTTCAGTACACAATGACCCACTCCATGAAAATTTTTTTTCTGATGTTAAGCCTGAACCTCCCCTGGTGGACCTTGAGGCCATTCTCTCTTGTTCTGTCCCCTGTCCCTTGGGAGAAGAGCCCAGCTCCCTCCTCTCCACAACCTCCTTTCAGGTAGTTGCAGAGAGCAATGTGGTCTCCTCTCAGCCTCCTCTTCTCAAGGCTAAACGCACCCAGATCCCTCAGTCACTGCTCATAAGACTTGTTCTGGAAACTAGGGAACAAGGATTGTAAAGGCAATGGAAAAAAACAAGAGTAAACAGTTACCAGACTGCATGGTGAAGAGACAGCTCTGTGGAGCCAGTCTAGATCTGACTAGGATAGTGGTGAGTTAGAGGCAAATAGTCCTTCTGGGTTTGAAATGACTCCTGCAGAGGGAAGTCTCCTTGCTCAGTAGTGCTCACTGCTCCTGGTTAGTCTGTGCCAGCTAACCTGGCACTCTTCTCCATTTGCTGTAATTGGAAAAAAACTACCTGCAGACTTTTACATGAACATACAAAATCTCCTAATTTCACATTTTCTGCCTAATATATTCACAATCTTAAGTGGATGAAATGAGTGACTTTGTAGGTTAGACTTGAAGAGGATATTCAAAGACACCAGATTGCAGTTCATTCTCAGATGCTCTCTGCCCTCTCTGAAAATCATATTCTAACTCCCATTTTGTGCCACTTTTAGCCTCTTGCAGCACACGAGTGAAACCTCTTCAGTGGCCAGTTTCACTGACATTAACACGACTTGACTGAACAAGTGAGTCTCCTGCATCTCACATATCTGTCGAACCCAGCAGCTGGGTGATGCTACTCTCACATGCATTCTGTGTTTTACATGCTAATATCATGTCACTATGCTTCATAGTGCAAAGAGACTTAAAATCCTACAAGAAAGGAAAAAAGGTGTTTTGTTAAAAATAAACTGGGTTTAGAAGCAACAGCTGTTTCGTGTTTCTATTTCTCCTAACCTCTACAGTGTCCATTTTTTTCTGAATGTTTTTACAGCCTGTTTTGTGTTAAGTACCTGTTGCTCAGCACCTGGATGCGTGTGCAACTTTTATCTTGTGTATAGTATCATCAGTTCAAGTGGACTCCACATATGCTGCAAGTTCGCTGCATACCTAAGGACCTTATGAAGTGGAACCTCTAGGACCCAGGCTTCCTCTCATCAAACTCAATAATAAAACTGACCTTGACATGACTAGGCAGAAAGAGAATTTTAAATCCTCGCTCTGCTTCTAAAGACAGATGCAGCTTGTGACAATGGCTAAGATGGGATGATTTCTTTTTGGAGAAAGAAAGAGATAATGCTGACACCTAAAAGTATTCTGGAAGTTACTTTTCACTTTTAAACATCTGTAAAGCAAGCACTTTCAGCTTACTGCTTGTGAAATTTCCCACTGAAGTCTACAAAAGTTTTGCATTCAAAATGATTACACATTTAATAAGTGCTCTAAATCTCATCCTTTAAATTAAAAAGGAGGTATTTAGCAAAGATCATTTGTTCCCATATTTCTGTTCGGTTATTTAGAAAACAAAAATATAGAATGAAACCCCATAGCTGAGCTGCATTAGAAATGCTGTCAAGACTGGCTAAAGATTACTGAGTCTGCTTCAGTTGGAATTTGTACAAGTAATGTTATCTAAAGGAGAACCATATGAGGGCAAATTGAGCAGCACAGAATGAAAAGTATTAAAGTTTAACCTAGCGGCAAAGTATCTAAGAAAAGATTAGACATTCAGCCATACATCTGAACACACGAACTTCTAAGACACCTAATGAGCACACCAAATTCCTCTAATTTCCATTTACCAAACCATAGTAGAAACCATAAAATCGTAAGTGCATTTCACTCAGTTACAGATCCACAGTGAATTGCTTTCCCTTGATAATGCTTCATCTACTGATTTATAATTCCTCAAAGAGGACTGATACTTATGAATCACAGAATGCATCCATTTTCCAAAGCATAAACTGGCACATGCAAAAATGAAATTAGTTAATTCAAATAATTTAAAGCTATAAAAACATATTGTGGTAGCACAGAAACTATCATTTCATACATACCTAAACTGCCTCTCTGAAGGCAATTTAGATGAGAAAATGAGCAGTTTATTTTGAAGAGGGAATCAGATAATAAATTATCTGTACCCGCAATACTCCATGGTTAACTCATAATACCTTCCTTCCTTGAGTTTTATTTGCTTAAATGCTGAATGGTACTTATACTCAGCATTAATACTATCCACTGTACAATACATAACCCACAAAATACAACAGTCATTGTAATGAACTGCCACAGTACAACATATGGCTATGGCAGCAACCAATGCAGTAAACTGAAGAATAGTATACCAGAAAAAGAAAGATAACATTGGATAGTACTTTCCTCAGCTAAGAAATTATGGGCCCTATAGTTACAGCAAAAATAGAGGAGACAGGAAATCTGGGATTTATTCTGGGATCTGTCACAGATTTCCTGTGTGGCTTTGGGAAAGTCCTATGAGGTTAACTTCAGCCTTACGGCTTTCTTTCCTCTGAGAGCAGCTTGTACCCGTATCTTGACAATCCCTCCATACTGTGAGCTAATTAACACAGAAGGTAAGATGCTACTAGTACAACTATTGTACATAAACACCAGCAAAGGCAGGATCTAATACAGGTGAAGCAGTACAGTAAAAAGCAGGCTAGGCAATAAATGTACAAATACTAAGTCAGGCAACATACCCCTTTCCAGGAGCTAGCAGGGAGGGAATGAAAAGAACATGCACTGAAATGAAATGAAAAGAACTGATTGGCACAGTCGTTACACAGGGGGAATTGGAAGACAGCAATTTATTTTCATTGGAAGCCAACACTTCATTTCCCTGCTTCCTTCCAAGGAGAAAAGCTAAGGGGAAAATACAGGTTAAACAACACCTCCTTTGCAGCTTTCACACATAGCACATTCTCCTTGTGAAACCGAGCCTCCTGCGGTGGGAATCAAGCTCTTCTGTAAGGTACCTTCACATACCTTACAAAGTTAGCACAGAGTTTTCAGTTAGTAAAGTATTTCCATCATTTCGACAGGTCAGTTTTACTTATCAGGCCTGGGTGGCTTTCATGTTTCAGATTTGAGCAAAACAGAATAAACTCCACATGTTCCTGTTGTGAGCTCATGCTCTTTTGGGTTCCTCTGGCTGGAAAGAGGGTTCCACCCATTCTCTGAGGAATAGCCCAACATTGAAACAACTAACCCACAATAAGCCATCTTGTGTTTTAGGTCACTTGCCCAGTACTCTCAGATAAGCCATTTTATCCTCTGTGTTCAAAGCTATTTTGTTTCTATTCAATGATGCTACCTAAAAGGGAAACAAAATCTCAAGAAGACAGCTCAATGCTGTTCTCAGCTTCAGTAGAACATACCTTGGACAAAGTGTTACTCAACTGGATCTCCTACCTGCCAACCAACATGGTTATTAAATCACAGTAAATATTTTCACTTGTTTCAGCGGTGCTAGCAGGTGCTTGGATGCTAACGGAGCACTTAACGCATTTATAACTTCTGTTATTTATAGTCGATAAACAAATAAAACCCAGCATTTCAGGCAGCAGAAAACAGTCTAGAAAGGCCTTATTTTAAATTTTATCTGTGAAGAATTTACCCAACTTCTGAAGTAAAGTGATTTATTTTAGTATGTGCATCAACTCTTAAATGAAAGCATTACTTGCTCAAATTTTCATTTTCAGGGAAAGCGAAGGCTGGAATCAGTAACTAGGGTGATAATATAATACTATGTCCCAAGCTTCTAAATCATCCTGAAAAATGAAAGATATGACAGCATACGGCTACATCCACATAACCTAAATTACAACTTTTGTCAACAAACTGTCTTTAGACACTGTAATTAAATTTCTAGGAGACTGAAACCACATTTAACCAATGAAAACCAGGCACCTTGTTTCTCTGATATCCAGTTGCCCTTCTTCCAACATTGCTCTCAATCAAATATGCTGGTCAATTGTGTGAAATGACATTTCACTGAAAGTCTAGCTGGTTCTCTTCTGGCCCAAGATAAGAGCTTGTGTCCTGAGCTTCAGGTGTAGGATTGAAATCAGATTTGAATAGAGACGTAAATACAAACCTCAAAATCAAAGCCTTATAATGAACACAAAGCTTACGATATAGGGACACACACTCCTTTTGTTCATTAGAAGTCTCCTTCTGGTGTGGAAGCAAAACAAATCCCTACAAATTCTTTCACTGTACTGCAATGGTTGCATCTGTCTGCCCACACTCATCCTCTGTTCCTTCTCAGCCCCACGTGCAGGCTGACACTCCAGGAACCCAACCAGCTTCCTGGTAGGAGAATGACTGAGCAGATTGTAGCATCATGCCAAACCAAGGAACCTTCTCCTGATTCAGGCCAAGCATTCAGCCCTCTTCTGCTTAATTATTTCCTATGTAAAGCGACAAGGACATTCCCAGTAACACGTCAGCCCTAACCGTCCATGAGAAGACATGAAGCATTCCACTGATCCTAAAGAGGTACAATGTTAAACCACAACAAAATGATTGACAATGAGCTTTTCCTAAGGGCTCTAAAGGCACTAATCAAAAAAATGTCCCTGACATAATTTTTCTGTTTAAATCAAAAGTAACTCTGAAGAGGTCGACAGTTTCAGACCCAAGGAATAAACTGAACACTTTCCTAATGTCTCCAGTTTAAGTTCTACTGCTCCTATAGGACATAGCATGGATCACTTAAGAACCTGTCTCAGAAACATATCTGATTGCCATTTATTGTTCCAACTAATTTTCTCCTCTGGAGTTACATCAGAATCTTTATGAATCTTCTCAGGTGGTTGGAAATTTAGGTTTATGGTAAACCACCCTTGTTTTTTAAGGCTAAGATGCAAGTCAGTCAAACCTCTACAAAAAACTAACTCATAAATAGAAGATTATGAAATATTCTTCTGCATGACATGCACTTTGTTTAAGCTTTTATTTCTGTTTTTAAGAATTCACAGAATCACAGAATCACCAGGTTGGAAAAGACCCACCAGATCATCGAGTCCAACCATTCCTATAAAAAATCAAATCTATCTGTACTCAAAGCTCATTGACATATGTCTATGTTTTCTAGCAGTAACTTTGCTGCTACCTCTCCCTATTACTTTATATCATTGTGTGTTAAGCACACCTGTAACCTGGCTGGTCTTACTGACCTACAGTAAGTGGAATTTACATGGTTTTATACCTGCAGGGCTTGGCAAGTCCATCACAGTGTTTCTCCTCATCAGTAAACATGCGTGTTCCATTGTCTCCCACAAATATCAAAAACAGATTCCAGTTTGCAAATATAAAATGGAAAAGACTTTTCACATCTTCATTTAACAGAAGAAAACAAAAAAGTCTTTCCCTTATTATGGTTGCAATTATGACACAAAATTTCTAAACCAAACATTCCTTGCAGTGCTGTTCTTTTTCAGCCTTGGCCATCCCGCCTAAAGCATCTTGGGAAAGCTTCCATGTCCTGTGATAAGAGGAACAATAGAAGATGCTCTCAATTACAGTAGTGCCAAATTTGTGGCATATCATATTTACTGTATGCTTGCATATACGCAGCACAATGGGCCTCTAATTCTGAGAGAGATTTCTGGGGATACAGTGCAACAAAAACTAAAAACAGCAGAGATGGTGAAGGTGCCACTGTGGTTTTCACTGAAGTATCCTAGGGCATGAACCTAAACTTATCCAGAAGGAATTAGAAGACTGCATTGTTCACCATATAAGACAAAAAAGTGAAGATCTTTTAATAAATGTTTTTTTTTCACGCTCTTACTGGATTTTGACAACAATATCATTTTGTTAAAATTTCATAAGAATAGCTTATTATCTCACAGCATTCCTTGAAAATCTAAACTCTCTTGAGTTCCACAGAGTTGTCCCATTGTCTTTCTTGGGAAAATGGCACCTCAAAAATCAAAAACTTTAACACTCACAAATATTAAAAAAAAAAAAAAATCTCCTCCAAAACATGCTGTTGCTGTACGTGCAGATCTGGTTCCCAGAATCCTGAAGCAGCTATTTAGGGGTGGCTGTTTCTCTCACAATATATTCAGCTTGCAGTCTTGGTTTTTATAGTGTGTCAAGGTGGGTATGGGTACAGAACAATCTTAATTAATGAAAGGAAATAAGTTCTAATCACAGAGGATAGGTTCTGGCCAAATTCCAGTTGGAGTTCTGCCTTTCTAAATTCTCCTCTCTCAATAGCTGTTTAACATCAGATTCTCTAACTAGGTTGTGTGTTTTTTCTAAGCTATGAAAAGAGGAAAGTAATTCCTGGAAGTCTACATACTAGAATGACAAGATTTTATATATATTTGAAAGATACAAATATATAGATATATTTGAAAGTAAGAAAAATTCAGAATGAAAAGAACCCTACCACACATTGATCTCTTCAATGGAATTTGTTTACTGGGGCTTCATTACCTAATCACTGAAAAGATGCCAGGTCTGAGTAGGGCACTGTCAGTTTAATTTTGTTCCAGTAAGTACTGACATATAACAAGAACACATGTGGGTTCCCCAGCATTGAAACATCCTTCCTATACAACCTGATCTTAAAAGGGTTTTCATTTCTTTAGTGTTCACCTCTACCGGTTCTGCAAAACTTTAGCCATAAACACCACGAAATGCCTTAAAACAAAGGCTGAGGTTCAGCAAAACAATGTGCACAAGGATCTGGCTGCCAGGCGCTTTGTCAGACCCAGAGCCAGGTCAATAACCAACAGCCACCCTTGGCCAGAAGTGCTGATCATAGAGGCTGCTGCTAAACTGACAGGATTTGAACCGCAACTGCTTCATGTGGAACACAACAAGGTCAAATTATCTGCAACTGCGTGAAGGAAGGAATAAAACAACCCTTTTTTTTCCTTAATAATCTCTGAATACTTTTAAGTTTCTATGACAGCTACTAAAATGCCCTTATAAGCATTCACATTGTATTTAAATGCGCGTTGTATTGACCTTGACATATTGCTATGATTTATAATTATTCACTGACTTGAACCATTTGCTTGATGAGAAAAAGCAGTGAGAGCTGAAAAAAGACAAGTTTGATCATTTAGTGACACAAGCCCAGTCACTCAGATGCTCTCTTTGTGTCAGAAGCCATACTTCCACTGCAAAAGCTGACTAAATGGCCCAGGAAAGCTCCCTCCTGACTTTCTACGGCAAAGCAGCCCAGGCACAGAAATTAACGATGCCCGAGCTGGGACTTAGGCATAGAACGCAAATAAAAATATTTGGAAAAGCTGCATTCACGTACCATCATTCTGCCCTGCATTTCATAACACATTGTTTGTGTGTGAAAAGCTATGAGCTATACAACTTCATCAATAATTGGAAAATATGCTTTACTACCATTCCTATCTAAATTACAGTATAGAAACTGTTTTGCTTTATTAAATGTGACATTTCCAGATCTCTTTATATGTGATAGCAGATAATACTTATAAAATATATTTAAGTTTTTTCTCTTACTCTGTCTTTATTGTCATGGAACAGGCCTTCAGCCAAAGCAGAATCTTATCTACCATAAGCTGCAACAGAGGCTTTTCACCTGCCAACATCTTATAGTAGCTGTTTTTGCTATGTATTTAGGAAATGACAAAAAATCATACCTATCTCTTCTAGGAAGAACAGAGAGCATAATTATCCATTTTTAATTATTGCTTCATTCAGAATATTTATTTACCATCAAGATTTGTTTATATACACTGATAAATACACAGTCTATATATACGCCGATACTTTTATTTTATTTGAATGTTATGTTCCAAGGATATTTTACTGAACACTGTCTGCAAGACCTTCAACTGTGGCCACTCACATCCTGAAACATTCTCTCTACCTAAATCTGTCCTGTGCCATAGCAGAGTATTTTTTTTTACAAAATACATTTCTTGTAGCAAAACGTACATATCTCACAGTATTTACTGTTATTTAAAAAGTTTATGTAGCACTCCACAGTGTGTGTGGATACATAAAGGCGTACATGCCACCCCCCAGCACATAAACAAAGTTATTGTTGAAATCTTTCATTGAAACTTTGCAAAGGAAGCCCATGTGCCACAGCTCAGGATGTCCTGTTTCTGTGAGGGGCTTTGGCTATTGCTTGGCCATTTTCTCATTGAAAACACAAGTAGGAGACTTGAGAGCACTTAGTCTTCCTACTATTAAAACAACCTGATTGGAAAGGAGGCTTTGAAGGGCTGTTCCCCATTAGTTGGGAATCGTGATGCTTGGACACCTCCTCAGACACAACACACTCAGTGTCGTGTCCTCTGTTCTGGTGTTGTCAATGGGAAGGATGGGATACACTCTGGTCATGAAAATAACCTTAAAATGCAGCTGCTATTTCCAAGCTGCATCCGTGCCCCTGGTTGTCTTTCAATCCAAACCACACCGCAGACTCACCAGGCTGTGTGGGCTCCTGGAAGCAGTGTCCAGCAGAGCGGGTGGGCTGGCGCTCCTCCCCTGACCTGGCTGGCTGCAGAGAGCAGCAGTGCTCCTGCGTGACTGGGGCGCTCAGAGCAGGTGGGCCTCATCACACACCAAGCCAGCATGGGATTTGCATGCTCCTCCCCTGTTAGAGGGAAGAAATGGAGATCTTTGGCTTCTGAAGGACTGGGGACATAATTTGGGGTTTGCATCTGCTCATAATATATATTCATTCATTGCTTTGTAAGAGGACGGAGTCAGCTCTGTGGCTAGTTTGGATTCAGGTTTTATTTTGAATACTGAAAAACAAACAATAAGTTCAAATCTCAGGAAAAACCTTCCATGATTGATAGGTAGTATTTGTTTTACTGTAGTACTGCTCTTCAATATATTCAGTTTCAATTTTACAGTTGATCAGCCTGCAAACTGCAGAAAGTCCCAAATCCCATTTCCACTGAGCAAGTGCTTTACTTGGTTGTGTTCCTCACTTGGAAACAAAGGATTGCAGCCACCAAAGGTAACAGGTCACACTTACACACATTGGTTGTGAGTTCCCCCAAAAATGTTCTTGGTAGGAACAGATATCAGACCCAAACAAACAAAACTAACACCACAGGGTATCCCTGTATACCAAGAAAAGAAGAGGAGGAAAGGAAGGGACAATACATGGGGGGAAAAAAGTCAAAATAAAGCACCAGTGAGGAACACAGAGCAGAGAATACAACAGTGAAGAAGAAACGGGGTGGAGAAGCCTCATTAATAAAGGCCCTAAACGTCTTTTCCCATGTAGGTTTCCTCTTCCCCACATCCTCCGCACACTCAGCCGGCCACGTTTCCAAAACGGAATGACTGCGGGTGTTTGTCTCAAGACAGCACCGGTTGCTGCAGTAGGATGGAAAAGACAATGGGGAGGAATTGGAAATAAAATGGCTGCTCTGTGCTATACCTCTCCTTTTTGGCATAGAAAGGAACATCGCCTATAACAAGAGAAGGAACAAGGCAGTGCTACATTCATCCTCCCACCACTGAGTCCTATGATCCAACAGGAACTACAAGCCATGTACAGTCCTTCAATCATTTTCACTGGAACAGATTAACCCCCTGCCCTGAGGAGGCAGGTTCACAGCCCTCCTGCCCTACTGTGAACACACCAGCAAGCAGAGCTGAAGTAACACTCTGTGGTGTCTTAGGCATAATGCGCACCTGTAACACTCCTGGTGGGTCCTCACCACTGAGGAACGTTGGTGTGGCAGCAATACGCTGCACACAAAATTGCACATCGAAGTCACATCATCAGCTCATTCGTCTAAGAACTATTTCTGCTTGCATTTCTGTAAGGTGAGATTAATTAACTTTGCCAAACACAGGACAGAGTGAGACTTGCTGGGCAAAGAGGCATTTTAGAAAGCTGGGCTTTTGGGAAAAAATGAAAAGACTTTGCACAGCTAAAGTAAAATTCAGTTAGAAAATTAAATAATACCTTGTCAAAAGCCCTCAAACTGACATGAGAGCTACCCATTAATTTTAATATTAATTTTAAAACAATTAATATATTTCATTAAGCATAACAAAAATGAAAGTAAGAATACATACAATAACACCTCTTTTTTACTACCCATCCAATCAATCCAGTATTTTAAGGCTGGGAAAATTAAGAAACACAAAATGGGAAAGTGACTGACCCAAGACATCAAAGTCCCAAAGATGTCTGTGGCAATTATTAACAGAACCCAGCTACTAATTAGGAACTGGGTTTATGCTAATGAAAAGTGGTCCACACAGACCAGAGAAGTGAGACCCCCAAAAGAGTGAAGCAGAGGTAGGGTATGACACAGAAAAGTAACAACACTCTATGTGATTTAACTACAATATCAAAACACACTCAGACTTTTCCTCAAAGACCCTAGACAGGACCTTCTGAATAATGGTAGCTGTGCAAGATCAGTGGTTTTGAAACCACTTCTGAGGCCATCCAAAACCTACCAAATACTGACAAAGTCACAACTCTTGCACTGGTTGTTTTCCAGATGACGCTCAGCTCCAAACAAGGGTATAAGGTTGCTGTTGCTACCTAACACCTTTAGCTTTTACTTAAGTTTTAAAAAGCCATCAACGCCATGGTGCTGAGTAAAACGTCATTTCAGGAGGCAGAAAAGCACAACATGCTAGTTGTCATTCCTTCCTTCCTGCTCTATGGCAAGAAGGATGCTGATGATATCAGAAACTAAAAATTCTACCTTTTAGTAGCTGGATCGATTGGGGAGATTTACAGTAGAATTAAAAAAATGAGCAAATGTACTCACCAGTCTAATTCATTAAGAAATGCACCCCATGTAATCATAATGCTGGAAAAAGCATGTTTGTAAAGCTTTTAGAGTGTAAAAAAAGAGAATTTGCACATTTTAATTGTTTTCATAATAAAGAGGCAATATTACAAATATTTTTGAAAGATGAGCATTCTTTCCTGTGCGAGACTTTTGCTCCTGTCATTCCCGTGCACGACACATGGCCACACACTGCCATCTAGTGCTCCCTGCACCTGCTGGGAATAGCAGGGAGCACTTCAAAAGGATGTTCCAAATTATTTCATAATAATAAACACGGATTAGTTTTGTTTTTCAGAAATACAGTACTACAGGATAAAACAATAACATCTCATGGCTGACAAGGCAGATAATATTCCATACTACCATTGTTTTTTTGAGTAGTACTGAGGAAACTATTAGATGGGAAAAAAAAAGCACGTCTGACTATACAATGAGCAGTGTTTAACTGTCATCAGTAGGAAATATAATCATATTGACAGCATACAGTATATTGCACAGAATCACACATTGTACCAACATTTAGAACTAGTTTGATCAGGTATATACAAAAAAAACATGAGAGGAGAGGGAGAAAGAGTGAACAACTAATTAAAATGATGCCATGCTTTAAGAGCAAGTATTTGGTCCTCAGGGCTGAAACATGCACAGCAAACGCATAGTTGATTTTGGACAGTTACCCAAAGCTATACAATACTGATTTCATATTGCTGTGTTGCTCACAGGATCAGAACTAATTTTCTGCTGCCTCAGCACTCAAATTGTCCCTCTAGTTTTTGTATCTAAACTAAAACCCTCCAAGCAATAGCCTACTTAATTTTTAAGCGTCAATCAAAAATTTCGCTGCCCACTTGCAAAGTAAATGGTACTCGAGTTGGAAGTAATTTGGAGCACACAGGAAAAATTAAGTGAACTCAGTGTTGCAAGATTCTGCTGTAAAATACTGTGTGGATTGGCTATATTTCAATAATACCTTGTAAGGTTTAGGAAATCTTTGAGCTATTGCAGAGATGCAAAAGGGACGGAACCCAATTTGCTTTTCCTTGCAGCATACAAGCTCCCTTTCAGAGTCAGATCCTGAATTTGTACACAGCTCAAACTATTGTGCTTTAAATAAAAATCCAGAATAAAATAATTTACTCTATTTGGTGACTGTCATGAAGACCAAAATGTTTCCAGCAAGCAAAACAGCCCAAGGGAGGGCTTGAACAGAGGGAGCAGGATGGTCTGAGGTCAGTTTTGGCCAGTTATAAAACTGCATCTTGAGGCTACAGTTACCTGAAACGCTGTCACACAATCTGGAGGCTTGTTCCTAATGAAATGAGAAGATCCTGCTTCCATTCTTTTCCCCTCAGAGGCTCTGGCACTCATTAGACCCCTCTGTGCCTTGATTCAGCTCCATAACCTGAAAGAAAATTATTCATTGTTTCCACTTAGGTTATAAAGTAACAGTGTGACAAAAAAAGACATGATGTGTCTGTATGGAGTTGGTGTAAAGGAAAGAATCAGAATCAGGCAGCCCAGAATAGGGAGAACAAAAGGGAGGACCTTTTGCTTCCAGTTACGAAAAATAAAGGAAATCTAACCAGATACAAACCATTTGGACTTCCAACACTTTTAGCTTCTCATCTTAATTTTCAGTCTACTTGCTGGCTGCAGGCTTGTTTTTCATCCCTTCTCCAACAAGGTTAGAATTCCACACTTTGAGTCTCACACACTCATGGCTGCGTACAGTGCACGAGGCAGACCTAAGCCCGTGGCTTTTCTGTGCCTGTCACTAATATTTCTCCTGGCATGCTGGGCCATCTGCTGGTTCTTTCCCGCTTCAAACATTTCATAAAGCCACTACTAGATCTCTTCAGCTGCCCAGCTACATCATTTATTTAGGTAGGTAGCATGCACCTTCATAAAGATCCAAGCACTTATTATAGTCCAAATGTACACACATCGAATCACAGGATCATAGAATATTTTGGGTTGGAATGGACCTTAAAGATTATCTAGTTCCACCCCCTGCCCTGGGCAGGGACACCTCCCACTGGATCAGGCTGTCATCCACATTTAGCCCCAGATTAAGCAGGTACAGCACTAGGGGAGCAGGTTTTGTCCATGCTGCCCTGGAAATCATCTAGTGATATCTTGTACTCAACTCAGTTCATCCAAAAATGGATGGGAGTCTTCCCATCAACTCCAGTGGGCGACCTAATAAATGTCAAGAGGTTTACTTGGAAATAAATGAGGAAAAACAATCTGATAACTATTTGAACAAATTAATTCTATGTCAATTCTTGTTTCCAGGATTTTCTTGGAAAAAAGAAAGTAACAAGAATAAACTCAACTGGAGACTGCTCTTGTGAGACACTTTCCTCACTAAAGAGCTGAATGATCACTTATTTTTGGACCTAAAGAAATCTTCGTATCAGCTTTTTGGCTGGCAAATAAAAATATTTCTGCTTAAAATAAATGAAAAAAATGTTACATTTTAACAGCCCAACAGAGATGACTGAGATTTAAACTGACGCTAAATTCTTTTAGCTCTGCTTCTGTGAGATAAAAATATCTTCTACTTTCTGAGGCTTTTCTTTCACTTATTTGATCGTGAAGAGAAGATACTGTAGATTTATGTGTTGTTTGTACTGGAGAGCACAGCTGTTTTAGCTTTTCTGTCAGACCCCCAGGATCCTGTCTTTATAATGACTTTTTAAAACGCACAGCGGGTTTGCCTAAGCAAATTTAATTTGTATTTGGGTCTGGATCCAAAGGAAATTAAAAAAAAAAACCACACCAGACCCACTTCCCCCACCCACCCAACCCTCTCCAGCGTCACCTTTAGAAAAGAGGGGATTTTATTTTAAACAGTGTAATTAAAAAATCCTTCAGCCTGGCATGGGTAAGAAATTGTTTTTTAAAAGTTGGCCCTGTCACGTACGCTATTGAAATATATAAAAGCAAGCCAAAGGTACACATTGCCCTTATCAACAAAAATAAAGTAAATAAAAAATGTGTATCATTAAAAGGCAAACTACAGGAGCTTATTTCCATGAAGCAATTAATTTGGAGAAAGAAGAAAGAGAAAACAAGGTGACAAAACAAGTTCTAATAAATCCAGATGAATTCAAATTAATATAAGATGAAAACAGGAAGGCTCAGGGTCAGTGTGAAGAACAATTAGTAGATTTAAAGAAAAACAGTGACATGAACCAGAAGTAGTGAAGTTGTGAGAGAATCCCAAAAACAGATGGGGTATCACAGGCAAAAAGAACACAAGAAAGGCAAGGCACGCAGCTAAGAGCACTTTCTTGGCATCACTAAGCAACAAAGGTGGCTGGGGGTGAATCAACTGCTCTTTAAATTGGAAAAAAAATAAACCAAGAAAATTATGATAGAGACTGAAGCACTTTTGGGGGAAAAAAAATAACCTATTTAACTGCAAGAAGTCATCAGCAGAAAAATATATCTAACCACTTCCAAAAGAACTGAAGAAATAAATGTTTGTGTCTGTTAATCTCACCACCTATTATGAGCAAAGGCAGGAAGAAACTAAGTTCTGCAGTTATCATTGAACAGGTATCAAAACAGTTTTAAACCAGGAGGATATGCTTCTGTGTCAGGTAAAATAATTGATGAAATAATTAAATTTTAAACTCCATAGAATTATATAATAGTCCTGATGAAACTTGGATTAAAAAGAACATGAAAATATCTTCAGGCTCCTTTGGAAGGGTGACAAAGTATGACAGTGTAACCTCTAGACACATCCAATTTGGATGTTTAGGAAGCCTTGGACAATGGGCCAGGCACTTCACACAGTACACGCCTAGGTTTAATCCGGACAGCCCAGGTTTCAGAATACTCTCTCAGGCATCACATTTCAGTGAAAAACAGGTAAAAGTACGAGTACAAGAGAAATGTACTGACTACTTGTATCAGCAGCAGCAGAGAGGAAAAAAATATAATTAACATTTGAATCAGAGGGCACCATCTCCTCCAAACTTTCTTGATTCCAGGGAATTAAACCAACAAATCTGCCAGGATCCCTGCTCTGTCATTCTACTGCAGTAAGGTAGCAGATAGATCCTATCCTGCCCAAACGTAAGTGTGTGCTAGACACCAGATTTAGTCCACAACACCCTGGTGAGCGCTTGGATTCCGATGGACAGGACTTGAAATATTGATGGAATGAGAGAGGCTAAAAACTGGTTAAGAAAGGGGAAATTGACAACTGCTCAAAGACTACTTTACCTTGAATAATACTGAATATTTACTTTCCTCCCTCCCCACCCCCTGACAATTCATTTTTAAAAGGAGAAAGGAAGAACAAAATTTATTTGAAAAGTATGGACTTCTCTCAGAGCTTCTGAAGTCAGGGAAGGGCTTCCAATGGCTTTAATGAGCTTTGGCTCAAGCCCTTATAGTGTAGCAAAGACAACAATATAAACTGAAGCAGGATTTATATCCCTACTATAAATAATGTATGTAATCTCAATTACTGTAGACAGTATTTGTATATATCTAATTTATCATTATTAAAGTGATATTATGGCAGCTTTATGTGAGGTGGAGGCAAATCTGGGTCGTTACTGAGAACAGTTCATTTACATTATCCACTAGAAGTACTCCGGCAGTTCCATTCTTCACGTTTAAAATCTCAACCTTGCCCCCCTGTGGCCCACAGGAATGCAGCACACGTGCCCAGTGTAAGGCCGGCTGAAACTAGCCTGAAAATGAAAAATAAAGAGCACCCATAATCCTTTATCTTTGTCATTTTTGCCTTCAAATTTGCAACACAAATGTAAAATAGTCAAGGCACAAATAAAATCTAGGGGGACATTTATTCTTCAGCCTATCCTTACCACTAGTATTTGCTAAAAATGACAGCAGCAAAGAAGCAAACTTGGAACTTCTACATCATGTTTCACACCTTCCCTCTCACCAAGGATATTTAGGTAGGTGACAGAAGGCAGCTGCTCATGCACGACAATAATGACCACAGTTGAGCTCAATTCCTTTAGTTACACCAGGCATTTCACTTATTGTTTGTCAAGCTGTGCTTTGTCCAGCAGAACTGCTTACAGCTCTGCCCTGGGAGGCAAGTTTGGCCCAGCGGTGCAGGACAGAGCTCTACAGCCACACTGATCCGTCCCTGCTGTTAACTATCAACATGAAATTTGAAAATAAAACAGTGTCAGACATCTAGATGGTTCTCAAGGTAGAAAATAGCCACTCAAATGTATTATCACAGGCTCACACATCATCTTCACCACTACCACCAAAATAGCTACCCAGGGCTCTGCATGACAATGAAAATCCGTGGCTACAGGCCTTAAAAGATTTAATTCCAGATAAAATAATACTCTCTCCTTTAAACAAAAGAACCCAGTAAATACAAAGCTTTGCAGGTCAAACACCTGAAAATAGACAATCGCCTTATGAAAGATTATCCCAATAATTTTAAGAAAAAAAAAAAGTTCCACTTCATCTATATATGTGGGAAAATAAAACCAACCACATCTAATAGACTATTTTTTCAGGACTAATTTGATGATATAACAAGGTTTGTTTCACCTCTCCTACTTCAGCGCACTCTGTCTTCTCTGTGAAAATGAACTTCTCTTCATACTAATCTATGCAGGTTTTGTAAAAAGAGCTTTCAACCCAGTCCACCGTGTCCCTCAGAAGAATGTTCCACAGGATTGCCAGACTCTTTCTTGTCAGGAACAAGAGAACTAACCATTAATTTTAAAAAGGTCATGTCATCAACTGTGGACTGCCTGATGGGGCTCACTCTGTTTCTTCTTACAGCAGCTGGATGCACAGTTAGAAATCTTATATTTTGTATTTTTCACTGTATTTTTTCCAAGAAAGAATTCTTCCTCCCTGACAACTTCCTACTGCTAATTTGACATATTTGTTATTCACAATGACTGGTACAGCCCCGTATTTTATCAATTAAATATGCAAAGCAACAAGGCAAGCTCCTAGGCTCCCCGCTTGCCTTCTCTTTCCCTGAGATGTTAACCAAACCAGCTCACTCTCAGCAGCTATCTGATCCCTTTGTCTCCTGAAACTACCAGCAAAAAGGAAATCAATGCCAACTGTGGAGGTGATTCTATATTGACACTTTTCCAATAGAATCCAGACTTAGACCACCAATGTGTTTCACAGGGGACATCTACCCTCAATCAGATGGTTGCAATTTTCCAACAGCATCTGCTCTGGGATGTATTCAAAAAAACAACACAAGCTAAGAAAGGTTCTTTATTTCTTTATCATTTTTTCACACCACTGATTCTTCAAGCTGGTGCTGTATTTTGAAATGCATCAATATAGAGCATCCTACTTAAAATTGTTACTTCACTACAAATATAAACCACAAATTAATTATAATCAACCTATCTGATACAACTTGATATTATTTCATGATTTATGTTAACCCACTATACTTCTATCTGCAGTATAGTTAGTTAATATTTTCTTTCAGCCCACCAGCCAAAAGGCTAATCCTCACAGCAGCTGTTACTACTCCAGTACAGAATGAACGTGAATTTAACCTCTCCTGGATATAACCTAATAAATTCTGTTGTTTTTCTAAGCACTTCTGTGAATTAAAATGGACGTTGGCTTGCCATCCAAATTCGTGAACAGGTCTGAAGTGGCTTTTAGGCAAGTCGCCAAATAACTTCCCAATTCCCTTATAGGGTATAGCTCTCACTCCAGAGATCTTATGAGCAAGAACTGAAAAACAACATCATCTCCATTTCCTCAAAATTACTTTTCAATTTCTTAGCATTATTTAAATAAATTAGGGACAACATTACATTAAAATAATACCAAGGGTTCATTTGTTCTCTTCAGTTCTCAACAATTTCAACTTAATTGCACCAATACAAATATAAGAACAACAGGCACTCCCCGCAACCTTTCTGACAATGTAAATGCCAGGATATCGAAAAGCTTGAATATAAAATTCAACCCAGCATACGTCTTTGGATGCTGAATAAGGTTGAGGAAAATAGGAATGCTCCCCAGTACAATTAATATCCATGACTAGGAACAAATACATTTTTCAGTTGATGCTTAACTTTATTCTAAGGAAAATCAATATATACTATAAGTCTTCCTTTTCTCCAGGCTTCAATCTCCTTTTTCAAAAGTAACAAAATTTAGCCTTTAATTAGGGAAAGCAATGAACAACCCACTAAACTTTAAACCAATTTGAAATCTACTGAAGTTAAGGACATTACTTGTATTTCCATATCTTCCCTACTGGAGGGGAAACGTTTCCCATTTCAAGTGGAAGTCACGGCCAGGCGGCACCAACCTGTGGCTTTCAACTTTTTACAATTTGAAACATTTGGCGCTTGCCTGCTGATAATAGGTTTTCTTTATGTTTCACATAGCCCTATCCAGTCTGTAAGGGGGGATATGTTTAAGCTGCAAGATTGGAGATTAAGATGAGATCTCAGACAGAAAAGCTTTCCTGTCAGTGCCCTGGCCCAGGCTGCCCAGGGAAGCTGTGGCTGCCCCATCCCCAGCGAAGCTCAAGGTCAGGTTGGATGGGGCTTAGAGACCCTGATGTAGTGGGAGGCATCCCTGCCCATGGCTGGGAGTTGGAACGGGATGGGCTTGGAGGTCTCTTCTGATCCAAACCATTCTGTGATTCTATGATTTTGACAGACAACCTGCCTGCCTGTGCCTCCCTGCAGTGGTTTAACCTATTCTCAACTTTAATGCTGTTCTCGACTCCTCTTTTTCCTTCCTACCCTGTCCCCACTCTGAGCCAGGGAACCTACCTGGCCCCTCACTGCTGGGGGAGCTGCAGTTCTGCTCCTGCAGCAGAGTTTTCCCACCCTCATAGAATCATAGAATTGCTTGTTGGAAAAGACCTTAGAAATTGAGTCCAACCACATCTGCCCACTACTAAACCAGCCCCCCAACAATCTCATCTGCCCGTCTCTTAAATGCCTCCAGGGATGGGGACTCCACCACTTCCCTGGGCAGCTCTGCCAGTGCTTCACCACTCTTTCAGTAAAGATTTTTTCCTAATATCCAATCTAAACCTCCCCTGGTGTACCGTGAGGCCATTCCCTCATCCTATCCCTTGTCATCGGGGAGAAGAGATCAACACCCACCTCACCACTACCTCCTTTCAGGAGCCGTAGAGAGTGATGAGGTCTCTCCTCAGCCTCCTCTTCTCCTCCAGGCTAAACAGCCCCAGGTCCCTCAGCTGTTCCTCATAACCCTTGTTCTCCAGCCCCTTCCCCAGCTCCGTTCCCTCTCCTGGACGCGCTCCAACTCCTCAATGTCCTTCTTGCACTGAGGGACCAGAACTGAGCTCAGGATACCACCCAGGACGCCTTTGGCCTCAGCAGCATTTCAGAAAAACCGCGAGGGCACCGCGGTTCTTACTCCCTGGGCGCGAAGACTCCATTTCCCGCCCTGCCCCGCGGCGCCACCAGGGCGGGTGGGCGGGGGCGTCGTATAATGGGAGAGACCATGACGGGAGGGGCGTGGCCAATGGGAGGGCCTGGTAGGGCGGGGGCGTGGGCAGAGTGCGAGGGGGCGTAGTAAATGCAATGGAACCAGGCGGCAGCTAATGAGGGGGCGTGACAAAATGGCGGGGGGCGTGACAAAATGGCGGGGGGCGTGACAAAA
>WAAB01002856.1:0-13335 GCA_013389865.1 Piaya cayana
AAAAAAAAAAAGAGGGAAGAAATAGAAATCATAATCCTATCTTTTTTATTATTATCTTCTTTTTTTCATTTTTTTTCTTTTCTTACTGGATCACTTTTTGGGTTATCCCACATATGATATATTCTACATGTAGGGTTTTTTTTTTCATTAATTTGAGAGTAGACCATGTTTATGTTTATGCAGACTGGAATACAATTAGCTTTCTAGGCTACAAGCACGCATTGTCAGCTCATGTCCAAGTTTTCACCCACTAGTATCCTAAATCCTTCTCCATTGGCTGTTCTCAATGCATTAATCCCCTAATCTGTACTAATACTAGGTATTGTCACCTGCAGGACTTTGCACTTGGCTTTGTTGAACTTCATATTTTTCCCACAGGTCCATACTTTATCCTAACAAGGTGCCCCTGGATGGCATCCTTTCCAACAAGCTGATCAACTGCACCACTCTCTTAGCTGTCATCTGCAACCTTCCTTAGGCTGCTTTATGTCATTGGTGAAGATATCAAATTGTATTTGTCTCATTATTCTCCCCAGAGGAGCATCACTCATTACTGGTTTTCTCTTGGATGTTGAGACATTGACTGTAACTCTTTGGACACTGCCACCCAGCTGATTCCTTATTTATCTAACAGTCTATCCATCAGAACAATATTTGTCCAATTTAGAGGCAAGAATATTGTGTCAAACAGTATTAAATATTTTACAGAAGTCCAGGTAAGTCTTTCCTTGTGCTCTGATGCAGTTGGTCCATTGTAGAAGGCCACCAGAGTAGCTGGGAATGATTTCCCCTTGCTAAAATCATGTTGGTTGTCTTCTATATGCTTCAATTAACTTCCAAGAGAATTTGTTTCATTATTTTAGCAGGCTTGGAGGTAAGGCTGAGTGGCTGGTAGCTTCCTGGGTGCTCCTTGTAACCCATTTTAAAAAGAAGTGTGATATTCCATTTTTGTAGTCACTGGGGACTTCACTTAACTGGCATGACTTCTCAAATGCGTGTCTTGACAACTACATCAGCCAATTGCCTCAGCATCCTGGGATGCATCTTGTCATGTCCCATGAACTTGTTCAGGAGATTCAGGTGGTCTCAAACTTAATCTCTTACTTAATTTCTCCAGTGTCTCGATGTTCAGGAACATGAAAGATGTGAGAAGAGAGATTATTATTGAAAACTGAGGCAAAAAAACCCCAAAACCTGTTAATGGGCTCCCCTTGGTTGTGTAACCATTGGTAAACACCGTCTGTAAAATTTCCTTTATTGGTTTAGGCCCTAATTTTTGCCTATAAACTGTCCACCAATTGATCATTGCTTTTCAAAGAGAGCTCTGGGCAGTCAACAATTTTTTTTTAACACAGAGGTCAACTGACCTGCCCTTTCTCCCTTTCTTGTTCTTGAAGGAAAATTTAATACTGAGACTAGTATTAATTTTTAAAAATTCCTTAGGCTGAAATAATATTCTTAGAGTATTGGTAGTAAGTCACTACCCTGACCTGTTTAAACCTACTCTATAACAATTGATATATAAAAACTGAGGTTGTTAGCCAACAACCTCCCACAGCATTCACACCTTGTAATATTTAATATTGTTAGAAACAGTGTGGCTTTCCTAAACATTCAAATGGCAAATTTCTTATTGGTTGCTAACGTAACTACTGCTCATTCTTTTGAATAACCAGTGAGATAGTTACTGACTGACATTTTTCCTGCATACACCAACACAGAGATCTAGAAGTTGAAAGGGAAGCATATTTAATTTCTACACCTGAAAAACCCTGTTCAGTTATAAGTACCTGAACCCTATGTTCTGTGTTTATGCTACCAGAAATCTGGTGGATGACCAAGCTCCCAGGAAGCAGTTTCACACTGTGCAGGATAATGCATTGTTCTCTGGCTCGCTCTGGACTTAAGCATAAGGACAGAGGAGCAGCAGAGTTCCTTTCTAACATACTTTACCTACCACACTGAAATTCTCTTCAGAGACAGTCCCACAATCTTTACTGCCTCTCTCCTTCCCTCTCTCCTTTTCTCACTCTCTCCCTCTCCTCTCTCCCTCTCCTCTCCTCTCCTCTCCTCTCCTCGCCTCACTGCCGCTGCCTCCTCCGCTGCCACCTCCTCCTCCCCCTCTTCCCTCTCCTCTCTTCCTCTTTTTCTTTCTTTCTTTCTTTCTTTCAGATTTCATAGTTACATCTGTGCTTACATTTATAGTAGTATATATATGACTGAACAAGCCACCAACACTTTCACCTTCACCTGACCCAAACAAATAGCCAGACATTGCACTTACCTCAGAGCACACCTAGGTAAGATAAAACACTTCAGAAAACACAATAGTAACTCTCATATTTGTATAAAACACAGTCAGAGGAAGAAATTTATCTTTTTATTTTATATATATATAAAATAAAATTAAGAATGCTAGAGAACTGCTGAGTAGGAAGTCTCAATTCAGTTTCTGTTTTTACGTAAGTGGTTTGAAATCTACTTTCTCAGTAAATAATTTAGCCACCACACCATAACCTGCTAGATAGGAGCTTGCTCTGTCATACTACGCGATGATTTGCAGCTGTCAGGAATTCTGTATTCATAAGGCAGGAAGAAACTGTAAAACACAAGGCTGGCTGCATGATGGAAATTTTAAACCTGTCAAGCTGAGGGTTCAATTTAGGCTATATTGGCCATCTCTTTGGAGGAAACTTTCCTATGAAATTGCACATGATATAATTAAAAGCACCAATATGGATTTAATGTTCCATTACAATGATTTAAGTAATGGTTTCTTGATGCTGACTGGATTTAAGAACAAACTATTTACCCTATTCACCCTCCATAGGCAGGTACTTCAGCTCTGCATAGTTCCTGACACAGATGTATAGGGTTATTCCTTAACCTGGTACAATAAAATCTGGTATACCACAGAACACTTCCTGTGTGTCACAGCAGGAGGATGATGATACAACACTCAACATAGTGTGCTAACTTAATCAGCTCATGCTTATTTGTTCACAACTACTGATTAATACCTCTTTTATGAGGCTTGCAATACTTGCTGACAAATAGTCCTCAGCTGAAGCCTAACTGATGAACTAACACAAGCATCATCAGAATCAGAAGTACTTGAAAAACAGTAACTTTTTACTTGAAAGTCAATAGTAGGAGTCAATTGGTATTTACTGCTTTTTTATTTATTTTATCTACCTGTAGAGCTGCATGCATAAGAAGAACAGGCCTTGCATAGATGTAATATTTTTATGAATTTCTGAAAAATAAGGGAGAAGAATTATAGTATATTTTTAGGGCATTGATTTTCCTTCTGGTCCCCTATGCTTGCACATGGCATATGATTGATAGTTTTGTCAGTCAGGAATATTGTGTTAACTCCTGCAACTGCATTTAAATAGTATAATAATTTGACTTGTGGCCCATTATAAAACAATAGAATCAGAGAATGGTTTGGTTTGGAAGGGACCTTAAAGATCTAGTTCCAACCCCCTCTCGCAGGGATGCCTTCCACTAGACCAGGCTGCTTAAGATCCAATCCAGCCTGGCTTTGACCACTACCAGGGAAGGGGCTCTGACAGGTTCCCTCAGTAACTTGTTCCAATATCTCACCAAGTAATTATTCCTAATGTCTCATCTAAATCTTCCATCTTACTATCTAAAGGCATTCCCCCTCATTCCATCACAATGTGCCCTTGTAAAACCTTCCTCTCCATCTTTCTTGAAGGTCCCCTTAGGGTTACTAGAAGGCCTCTATAAGGGCTCCCTCGAGCCTTCACTTCTCCAGGCTGAACAATCTTGACTCTCTCAACCTGTTCTCATAGCAGAGGTGCTCCAGTCCCCTGATCATCTTCATGGCCCTCCTCTGGACCCATTCCTACAGTTCCATATTGTTCCTGTGTTGGAGATTCCAGAAAAGGGCACAGTACTCCAAGTGGGGTCTCTCAAGAGAGAGTAATAGACAGGCACAATCAACTCCCTCGCCTTGCTGGCCACATTTCTTTTGATGTAGCCAAGGATACATTTGGTTTTTGGGCTGCAGGCATACACTGCTGGACCTTGTCAAGCTTCTCACCAATCAACACCCCCAAGTCCTTCTCCACAAGGCTGCTCCCAATCATGTTACCCCCCTCAGCCTGTACTGAAACTGCAATTGCTCTGACCCAAGTGTAGGACTTTGACTTGGCCTTGTTGAACTCCATGAGGTTTGCACTGGCTCACTTCTCCTGCTTGTCCAAGTCCATCTGGATATCTTGTCCTTCTGATATGAGAACTACACTACTCAGCTTGGTGTTNTGTTCCTGTGTTGGAGATTCCAGAAAAGGGCACAGTACTCCAAGTGGGGTCTCTCAAGAGAGAGTAATAGACAGGCACAATCAACTCCCTCGCCTTGCTGGCCACATTTCTTTTGATGTAGCCAAGGATACATTTGGTTTTTGGGCTGCAGGCATACACTGCTGGACCTTGTCAAGCTTCTCACCAATCAACACCCCCAAGTCCTTCTCCACAAGGCTGCTCCCAATCATGTTACCCCCCTCAGCCTGTACTGAAACTGCAATTGCTCTGACCCAAGTGTAGGACTTTGACTTGGCCTTGTTGAACTCCATGAGGTTTGCACTGGCTCACTTCTCCTGCTTGTCCAAGTCCATCTGGATATCTTGTCCTTCTGATATGAGAACTACACTACTCAGCTTGGTGTTATCTACAAACTTGCTAAGGATGATCTTGCTCCTACTGTCTATGTTAAATCCATATTTCTCTAATTTAGAGAGAAAGATGTTGTAGGGGACCATGTCAAAGGCTTTACAGAAGCCCAAATAAATTCTATCCATCACTTTTCACATCTCCACTGATGTGGTTACCCCATCATATAAAGCCACTAGGTTGGTCATACAGGATTTGCCCTTAATGAAGCCATGCTTGCTGTCTCAAATCACCTTACTGTCCTCCACGTTCTGTACCATAGCTTCTAGGAGGATCTGTTCCATGATCTCCCCAGGCACAGAGGAGAGGCTGACGGATTGGTATTTCCCAGGTTCTTCTTTCCTACAATTTTAAAAAATGAGCTCAGTGTTAAGCTTCCTACCAGCAAGGACTTCCCCTGACTGCAATGATTCCTCTTTTCAGATACCTCAGTGGTCATGAATCTGATCTTCTCAGAGGGAGGGTCTACACTGTCCTGGTCTCCTCACTGTTCACTGACCAGGAGGATGAGGGCAGCAGCTGCCAGTGAAGACTGAGGCAAAAATATTGCTGAGTACCTTGTCATCTAAGATTTCATAATCTAAGAGAGAGGGTGTGATAACAAAATTTGTTAATTTATTTGATATCCTGATATGCTCTCCAGAACTGATACATAGTGAAGTTATTATAAAGAGAAAGAATAGCAGAATTTATTTCTTTGTTAAGGAAAATTACTTTGACATTATTATAATTTCATAGTCATTTTTTCCACAACTTTCTCAATATAGGATGTAACTGGGAAGTAAAACAACTGTATAGATTAATTTAATTTCAATTTTAATCTGTTAAAAATACACTGTGTTAGTGTATTCTATGCATAACAAGTAGTGTTACTTCCATATTACAGGAGGTTCAACATTTTCTGTTCTGGGCCTGATTTTCTAGAGGAAGAATCTGAAACTGACACAAAAATGCAGAGATGCAATTCATAATTCTTATGAAGAATCCACCTTTACCTGCTCAGTTAAAAAATCTCAGCTAAGAACACAGACAAGTAAACAAATAAAACTAACCAAATCAGCTTGTATATATCAAGATTAGTTTTATTTAGCAGCTCTAAGATCTCTAGATGTCCTGCCCCCCCCCCTTCCCCCCCTTAGATCTCGAAGGCAGTTTAAGCCACTGAAGATTAAGTGTTAACTGGAAAGGGACTGCTTTTGCTTCCTAAGGGTTTTGTAACACTACAGGTTTTAACTCTATGTCATGAGTGAAAGGAAATAGGATGAAAGAATTGCACCCTGAGCACAAGATGTTACATATGGTCCAGATGATAAGAATATGAAGAAACAAAGGAAAAGTGATACACAAAGGCCAAAAAATAGCAGGAGAGAATGAGATGGTGTTAGCTGAGTTTTAATATTACAGGAAGAAGTTAAGAACTAGGTAGACTATCCAATGGCATATTTTCCCATTAAGATTTGTGGATAGAGAGAATGAAATAGGGAACAGATCACCTTTGTATTACAGTTCTTGACTGGAAATTTTTAAAACAACGAGGAATTAAGAAAAAATAATGTAACTAAAAGACAGCTAAATTTCAGTATTATCAATAAAGTATTAAAGTCTTCTAACTTTGGCAGATAATTTATCTGAAAAGTAGTTTTTTATCAGATAATTTTCTAACTTACTTTGTTTACTTCTACTCAAAACCAACTTGGACAAAGGAAGAATATTTCTTTCTTTAATTTTACAAGGAAAAATTGAGGTTAAGAAAACAATGGAAAATATTGTAAAAAAATCATTGCATGTGTATCTGTGTGCGTTAGTGACATAAAAATACTATGTTGTTCCAGTATGTTGCAATTTAAACTGATCTAATTAATAGATATATTTGAAAGAATGATTAATTTCAAAAAGAGTAAGTATTACGTACTGTAAATCTGCTCTAGAAATCTCCTTAATTCTGTCTGAGGTTTCTTTCCCATCATTTAATGTCTTCATTGTCATGACAGTATTTATGGGAATATAACAACTTTTTCAGAGGAAATCTTCAGCTTTTAGCCCTTGTATCACTAGGGTCTGACTCCCTGTATTACCCAAAGAGCTTTCTTATTCTGTTGCAGAGGTGTGCATTTTATCCTGTTTTTCCTAGATCTAATAGCAACAATGAGATATTATAAGAACTCTCTAAACGCAGATATTAAAACAGAATCTACATCACATCTTACCAAAAGAAATTAAAAATCACAAAAAAGACTGCATATGAAGGCAGAGACTCTACCTGCAGGAGCACAAAAAATATGTTCTATCAAATGTATTTGAAGTCTAAGGTGATTTTTCAGGTCTCTCTTAAACAAGCATTGATCACTAACGTTTCTATTAAATATACTGGCATTTTTGCTCAAAATTCAGAAGAGAAGTATACAAGGTGAGAGTTTGTTCTTCCCTGGATGCTGTTGATTTTGATTTTCAACCCACAGAGTTTGCCAAGTAATTCATAAAACTATTATGGGAGAACAAAGAAAAGAATCAAGAGCAACCTGAGCTCAAGGGGAAAATGATAAAGGCTTTCTTGGGCTTGTTAATGTAATTACAGGCTCCTTCTTGTGCTGACCCTAAACAGGGAATGGTCAGATAAAGTCTCTGAACAGGAAAAGTAGCTTCTCTAAGAAAAGTAGTAAGCAAATTACTTCAGGTGTCCGGACTACCATATGGCCAGTACTGAAGTTGTGTTGATTCCTCTAGAAAGTCTTACACATGCGTATAGCATTTCTGTCCAAAACACATGTACTTATCAGTCATTTGCTTTAAAAGCAAAATAAACAAAAAGAAAAAAAATCTGTACGGCTAAGTACAGGTTGAAAATACATTCATGATTTAAAAAGGCAATTATTAGCTAGCTGAGTAGAATTGGAAAACATACAAACTGAAATAGGAAGTGTTAGAGACAATGGAAGGACTATGAACTGATAGTTTAAATCAGTACTACCTTCATTTTCTAAAACAACAGCATAAGAAAGAAAAGACATTGGATAATAACTTTAATAAGTGCAAACTTACAATAGGTTATGAAACACAGAATTCTCATTAGGGGCTCAAGAAATCTACAAGTGACTAATTAAAGCTGTAGAAGTGGGAACAAAACAGTATTTCACATTTACTTACGTAGTATCACCATTATTTATCTAAAAAGCTTTCAGGAAAGGGAAGTGTAACTTTGGTGAATCGTGGTGTCATTATGTTGCCTTAAGAGGTTGATATGAAGGAATTTTGAGCATATTTGTGAACTCATTTCCACAAGATGTAGGAAAACTATGAGTCTCATCACTTTCAGAAACAACTTCTGAAATAATTTCTGAAAATGAAATGTTTCTCGTAAACCTAGCCTAAAAAAAAATCCTAAAATGCTTATGTTACCACTTCTTCATGAAGGAAATTTATAAATAGTGCATGATCTATTAACCGTGTTTCTGAGATTACTGGAACATTGAAAAAGAGAAAAAACCCACTCCAAATAAGTAAAGGAACATGCACACTAATTTAAAAAGAGAGAAATAGATGTTGGCATTATCATAGTCCTTCCAGATGCTTACAGGTATTTTTCTCTGCAGAACTGAAAAATATTATAAACAAAATTACTATGAACTTTCAGGTTAATTGCTGTCACTGTGAAATTATTTTTCCACTTAACTACGTCTATTAACTACATTAAAGTTCTGTAAAAAAATTGCTTCTCTACTGTTTATTAACTCTGGTCTCCTTGTTAAATGTACTTACATTGAAATTAATATACAATGGTACAAGAAGGAATTTTACCATTACCAGGCTTTTAAACTTATAGGCTTATGCTGAGATTCTTTTCTTTATAATATGTAGGTAATACTTGACAATCATTAACAAATTTGTATATGCACTCTGGAAAGCGTTCACAGCAGTGTCTAGGTGCTCTCCAGGCAGGCCCTAATCAATAGGCATTATGTTGAAGAAGCTGAGGTCTGTACCCTAGCTGGTTTTATTAGCTGTCTTGATAACCTAGTACGAGCAGACAGTGACATAACTTTGTTTTCCTTTGAACTGGTAGCCACATAACCCAGGCAGATAAAAAAGCGTCATATGTACTTGAAAAGGAAATCAAGTTCTCTAAACTTTGTTCAGCCAAAACGTCACTTAAATTTATAGTCCCTATAAAAAAGGTATAGTGACTTTTCAAGCTCAGTACTATAATCTAATTTTTGGATAAACATGATTTCAGATCTATATAGTTATGAAAATTTATAAGAACATCCTGGGCTTCTGATAGGACATGACTCTAAAGTTTTAGCACATAATGATAAGAAGATATTACGATTTGTGCAGGAAAAGTGCTGCTGTCTTGAGTTGCCAGAGCTTTTAGTTGCATTTGTTACAATAGAATACGGATATTTTTTTTTCACAAGTATTTACTTATTATACAGACTTGAAGTTACACATTAGTGAAATTCTATGCTGAAAAAATGGACGCTGAGTATCTTGAATCATCAGTCCATGTTTTCCAGCTATTTGTATCTGAGTTGACATGCAGTTCTTAGTCTGTTTCTAAACTACTCTGCTAAATGGGTACCATTTCATCTATCCATCCATATAGATACCTTTCTGAAGAACTATGTTTAGTCATCAGTATATCTCTTCAGACATATGATGTTCTGTTCAGGATTAGAATCAAAAACCTTCAACACCATGATATGTATTGAAAGGGTTTGAAGTTTTGCATTCCACTAGCTGAAACCTGGAAAAAGATGGAAATAGAACTAAAACTCTCATTCAGAAAGCTAAGAATATGCTTATCTTTAGGCAAGTTAGAAAGGCAGAATATCATATAGAAGCTTCTTGTTTGAATTGTTTTCATATAGCGCATTTTGTCAGAACTTATTTAATTTGTATTTCTACTGCATATATATGAAAGGTCCTGTTGTTGAGAGATATTTCTGAATGACAGCCCAAAGAATGTGAAATGGTTTCTGGTGCTATTTCTAAAAGAGTACATCATTAGCTTCAGTATATATTTAGTATACATTTGAGCTTATACTCAGTATACATTCAGCATACATTAACTTCAGCATACAAACATTTATTATCACCTATAAAAATATTACTGTGCTTCACAAGCTTTAAGTGAATGTATTTTTGTGTGTGAAGAAAGTTACAGAAGTTTAAAGAGGAGGCTGAGGGGAGACTTTATTTCTCTCTACAACTATCTAAAAGGAGGTTGTAGAGGGGCTGGTGTTGGTCCCTCAAGTGACAGGTGATAGGACAAGGGGGAATAGCCTCAAGCTGTGACAAGGGAGGTTCAGACTGGATAGCAGTAAAAAAAATTTCACAGAAAGGGTAATCAGGCACTGGAACAGGCTGCCCAAGTTGGTGATTGAGTCATCATCCCTGAAGCTACTTAAAAGACAGATGGACAAGGTACTGAAGAACAGGGTTTAGTGGCAGATAGGAATGGTTGGACTTGATTATCTAAGAGGTCTTTTATAACCTAGTGATTCCATGATTCTATGATTCTATGAAAGGGTTATCAAGCACTGGAAGAGGCTGCCCAGGAAGATGATTGATTCACCAACCATGTAGAGGTTTAAAAGGTAGGCAGATGCAGTAATTGGGGACAAGTAGCAGACAGGTGTGGTTGGAATTGATGATGATCTCAAAAGTCTTTTCCAACATAATGATTCTATGAAACGTAAGATTTAAGAAATGAAATTGGACAGGAAATATTTATTTAAAGTGCTGTCCCCAGAAAGATGTTTCCTCTGAAATCTGAACTTTTCAGAGAAAACATTACCTACTTGTATCTTTGCGAAGCTCATTCATTCACAGATTTTTTCATTATTATTCATAAAGAAGTATTAAAGTGCCAAAGATCATGTCACTTTTGCATATTGGTTTTGCAGAAGCCAACAGCAAGAACAGAATACAATCCCAGTTCATCTGTTTACATGAGACAGTCTAAAACTTTCATTAATTTTTATTAGTGTTATGGCAAATGACCCATTATGAGCAGCCAACCTGGCAAGCTAATGCATTTTATCAGAGTGTTTAAAGTAACCAGTAACCCTAGTCTAATGTTTCTACAACAAACCACAGCAACTACAGTATCATTCTGCCTCAGATTATTTACTGCTGTCTCAACCCAAAGGGGAGAGAGGACACGTGGTGTCCGTTTTGTCTGCTGAGCGATCCGGAGACTTAAGAACATCTCCCAGGGGGAAAAGAAAATAATATTTATTGCAGGAGGCACAAAAACAAGCCGAGGTACGCAGCCGCCCGGAGTTACAGGAACAAACCCCCAGCGGCTTAAAACCCCTACAATCCAAACAGACACACACGCCGTGAGGTCAGCGGGAGAGGGGAGGTAGGGAGAAAGGACAGAGAGATAGAAACGATATCACCACGTGGTCTGGTCGCGTGGTTTGAGCTGCTCCAGTGCCGGTCTGTATTTCAGTGCAGGCGCAGCGGAGGCTGTCCGCTCAAGGCTCCTGCCGAGCACGGTGGCTGTGGGTCCCCTCTGCACGGCCACAAGGTGACCGTTCCCCGCGGCCGCGTGGCGACCGCCAGGACCCCCGGCCACGTGGCGACCAATCCCAGCTCCGGCCGCGTGGCGACTGACCCGCCCCTGCACTTCCCCTTCCTTTCGGCCCCCCAGGGAAAGAGCCGCCCGGGGGGAGGGGGGGCGGTGCGGACAGGAAAGAGCCGACCCCAGCGAGAAGCCGTGTGGCTTCTCGCTGTGACAAAATGTTTGAGGCAAAAACATTCAGGCTGCCCTGACAACTACATAAATTGGAAGAATAACTTTTGTACTGAATAATTACACCTCTGTCTTATTGTGAAATTTGATTTTATATTTTTAAATAACTCCTGCTTTCCCAGTGTTTGGATTTTTTTCAGCAGTTCAAAGATCTGACTTGAGTTCTGGGACTTAGTATAGCATCTGTGTATCTCTGGAATTGAGAATATTTAACTTTAAAGTAATAATTGAGAAAAGCTTTATATATTAAATCCTTGTGTGTTTGTCAAAAACAGCAGAGAATTTTTCAAACCATATTGAGCTGAATATTTTCTTCCCTTTTTTTGTTTCCCTACGTAACTGTATTATTGCCACACTTTCATCTAAATATATCCATACTCACTTCATTTATTCTCTTGCTCCCTAAGTTAGATAGTAGATAAATGGTCATATTAGGCAGTCCATGTGATAAACAGATTAAAATTATTTTGCTACTTATAACTCAAAATGAAAGTTTGGCTCTTGGCAAGAAGATGTGGTTGTTAGAAAAGACTGCTAATCAAGATCAGCTAATAGTAGATGTATGTTTGAGTCCTGGACAATGATCAAACATTTGGATAAAATATCTAAAAAATGTTCACTCAAAATCTGGAGTTGTTCGTGAACATAAAAATAAATTCTTACAAATAAGCTCCAAGTATTTCTATGTCTTTTAACAACAATAAGCTCCTCTGAGCTTGATTGTGGATGGATTAAAAAGAAGACACTGTCTAGTGGCAGCTATTTCTGTTATGGCAGACATTTTATGCAGTCATTTGGGAAATATTAGAGAGCTTTGAAGACACGAGGCACCTGTCATATATTTAATATATGAGTACGCTCCTTTCCCTGTTCTGCTGCCTGATATTTAATGTGTATACTGTGTATGCTCAGTCCTTTTATATCCCTCTGAGACAAATACAAGAAATTTGAACTGAAGTGAAAGTATCTTTAGGGAGAGAAGAAAAATACAGACATCTGCATAAGCTGAAGACAGGGATTAGTTTCTCCTCCTGAGGTTACAAGAAAGTTGCCCTTGTCTAAACTCCATAGATGCTCAAGGGCTTGGGATAATTTCTAAATGAATTATTAGTCTGACTTGCTATAGCAGTAAGGTAAATCCTAAATATATTTGTTTTCTCCTGCTGACATATGTGGCAATTTTGCACACAGAATGAATATAGAACATACTTCTTAGACTTTCATTCCACAATAAATATAAGGATCCAGGAGCTGAAAAGTTATTTCTAATTTTAATGGAAGTTTTTATGTGGGATGAAAAGGAAGTATTGTTGTACACTTTTAGTGGTTAATTTCTGGCTAGTCTCTTTGTATGTATACAAGGATTTTTTTTCCTTAAATTAAAACATGAGTCTTTTTCTGTCAGACCAATGAACAAACCTCCTCAGTTAAAATCAGATTTCCATGGTCTGATTGATAGTAAAGCTTATCATAATCTGACTTCTAAAGAAGGATGATCTATCTTTAAATAGCATGTGTTAAGGAAAAATGTAACATGTTATACAAATTTGTAATCATAAAAGAATAAACAAACACCTTGGGTTTTTCCAACACAGTCAAGTAGCATGCTATTATCAATTACAGAAGATTCAAGTGCATATCAATTCCTATCATATGCGTTATTAATCATATAAAAAAAAAACCCAACAAAAAGCAAAACCGAAAATTTAGAATTGTAAAATATTTCTGTGTTACTTAATATATATGTTCTCAATGGTAGTATTTAATGCAGTCCCTAGAATCCTGATACAGAGTTACCAAAGTAAGATGATCTTCTGTGTGTTAACATCATGACTCTGTTCTCAAATGGTTTGTCAGTTCTAGGTGAAGTGAAG
>WAAB01002857.1:14767-35403 GCA_013389865.1 Piaya cayana
CACGTGGGTGACGCGGAGAGCGCTGGGCTAGTAGTGTGCAAAGCTAAAACTGCATCCACAGAGCTCCTCACACACCATCAAACAGCAGCTTCCTCAGATACAGCATCAGCACAATAAATATCTCAAAGTATCCGTAAGCAAATTAAATAAATAGAAAACATAATAAATAAATAAATATATAAATAAATAAAATTACTCTTTCTGAACCAGAAATACTAAAAGCATACAAAATCTTTAAATATTATTTTAAACACTTGACTTCTAACGGGGCAGCATGTTTCAGACATTGTAGAGAACACAGCTGCTGTCCTCACATCCCTTTCTATATATACAGACATTTAAATAACAGATATATACACACACACAAAATATATAAATATCTCTCTATAAATATTCTATAGACATATCCCTGAAGATAAGTTAATAATTCATTCACATTTTGGTTAGAGTTCAGGTTCTTCATCTCTTCTGAGGTTCAGTGCAGTTGTTCTATTCAGGTAGCTTGAATTCTCTCAGAGAGCAGCCGCAAGAAATTCTCCAGCGTCTCCCGGAACACATCCCCCGCCACTTCTACAGTCGGACACTCCTCATCAAGGTCCTTTAGGGAAAGAAAGACCATGATTCAGCGATGTAGAATCATAGAATCATAGAATCACCAGGTTGGAAGAGACCCACTGGATCATCGAGTCCAACCATTCCCATCAATCACTAACCCATGTCGCTCAGCACCTCGTCCACCTGCACCTTAAACCCCTCCAGGGAAGGTGAATCAACCCCCTCCCTGTTCAGCCTGTTCCAGTGCCCAATCACCCTTTCCATGAAAATTTTTCCCTTATGTCCAGCCTAAATCTCCCCTGGAGGATCTTGGATAGGGAGGGGTGGCAGCACGTGGCTCCTTAAGGAATATAAATCCTCAAGGAATTATATTAATCATATTAATTTGTGGAAGATCTTTCTACTGCCTCTTGCAGCTGAATCAGTGCCTACCCAGCTGCTGTGTCCCAATACTGAGCAATCTTTGCTGAATATCGTGCTACTGAAGACCACAAGGTCAAACTTACTTTGGGGAGGATGGTTTCGAAGCTGTCAATTTTCTGCAGTTTTCTGGCGATAATTTTGCCTACGATGTCGAGAGTCTCCAAAGTGTCAGAAAAGGTTTTCAGGTGGCTCCGTGTGCACCTTTCCACCTGCAAGGACAGCAAATAGTTATTTCTAAATAGTTATTACGGTTGGACTCGATGATCCGGTGGGTCTCTTCCAACCTGGTTGTTCTACAATTCTATGATTTCAACAGCGACGTGATATATCGGTACCATATAAATAACTCATCGCAACCCAGGAATTAAGATTCCCATGAAAAAAGAATAACCTATAGGAATTAAGAGCTGCGTTTTCTAAANAGATTATTTTCATTATTCACATTCATTATTTTCACTGGATTGCAGGAGAACACAGCTCAGTGGGAATACTGGGATGCACAGGTGATTAATGCGTGGGATATAGACCACGGTAATTTTAGGCTGTTCAAAAAACAAGGGTTCAAAGTCAATTTTTGTGGTTATCAAGAANAGTCATCCCTGGGTTTGTATCCAGCAATTAAAAAAACCCCCACCAACTCTAGGAAACAGTGGCACAATTTCTAATTTTCATTCAAAAATGTGCCAGCCACAAAAAAAATGCTCCCACTGCCTTCAGCAGAAGTTATAAACTCAATGTGTAAAACTCAGAGATGCACAACTCTTAGGTATTTGTTCTTTGAGGGAAAGGAAGCTCAGCTCTGAATTAGGGATTAATTCCTTGCTATCGTGTCTGTGTTGAAGCTAGATCCAAACTGTCTTAAGGAAACATGAGTCCCATTTGCTGCTGGTGTGAATTTTCAGCTTTTCTCCTTGAAAGTAAGAGGGGCTGATGCTCTTTGTCTCCGCTTTGCTTCGAGTAGGAGATGTGCTCCTACTTCTCGCTTGTACTGCTCATCTCTTCCATAAAAAGATTATTTTCATTATTCATATTCATTATTTTCCCTGAATCGCAGGAGAACACAGCTCAGTGGGAATACTGGGGTGCACAAGTGATTAATGCATGGGATATAGACCACGGTAATTTTAGGCTGTTCAAAAAACAAGGGTTCAAAGTCAATTTTTGTGGTTATCAAGAAGATACCAGCACACACGTAAGATCTGTATCTACTGAGAGAGCCTCCTAGCACTGGCAGCAGCATCTTGCTGTGGGTTCTTGCACTAATTTTTCATTCCCCTGGGTCTCTAGAGCTACCTCAGTGCTATCAAAGCTATGAAATGGAAAAGAAACTGTGGGATTTGAGACAGGAATATTAAATAGAAGAAAAATATGAAGTTTCTTACCGTAGCGTTCACAGTTATCAGGCTGGGAACCTGCACAAGAGAAAAAGAAGTTAGTTAGCAACTTCATCCCAAAACGTGGAATAGAAAGGCAGCCAGGTGGAAGCCACTCAAAGCAAAGAAACTTACTGCATTTAAGTTTAGTTTCTGCATGTCTTGGAGAATTTCTTGAATGATCACTAATGCCAAAGCCCTGGATCGCTCCTCCTCTGGCGAGAGCCTCTTGGCAGCGGTGGGTCTGGTCACCTGCGTCGGTGCCGAGCTGCAGAGCGCCCCGAGGCTCAGCAAAGCCACCAGCTGGACCAGCATCGTGGGGTGAGCTCAGCTCTTCAGCTGGGTGAACTGTGTGTGGCTCTGCCTTGGGTTCCTCTTATATACACAGAGCTGGAGGAAATGATTAATATCTCACCACAAACAGGCTATTGCTAAAGGGGAGGCGGGGAAAATCTACCTGAAGAATGGAATCTGCTGGTTATTCAAATGAGTAAGAGTTTGTCTTCATCAAGAACAGTTTTATAGGCTCTACCTGAACTCCTCTGCGCTGTGGGCTGCAACAAGGGGCTGCACAGCTCTCTAGGGCTGATAAAGTGTGGGTCTGCAGCCACGTGTGAGGGTATCAGTGTGGGCATGGGTAGAACAGAGTCACACACAGACAAAGAGATACAGAAAAGCAGATGCTGGAGAATTATATCTTAGTTTGAATTAATTCTGCACCACTTTCACAACATTGAAGTACATATAAAGGTGATGAAATAAATAGAATCCCCCAAAAAAACTGAGATTATGTTGCTTGACACTAGAATATTTACAATTTTTAAGGCTTATACTAGAATCATAGAACAACCAGGTTGGAAGAGACCCACCCGATCATCGAGTCCAACCATTCCTATCAAAATTCTGTACAGTTTCAACTGGGAATTCTGTGATTGAATTCAGGAAATATATCGTAACGTGACGGTGAGTCAGGCCAGAGCTGCTGAGGTGTCAGGGCTCCTAGGGGAGGCACCGCAGCCTCCGGGGAGGGTTCCCAGCTGTCTGAGGAGAAATTCAAAACTTGAGAAAGTTTGCAATCGAATTTAATTTAGTATGGGTAGAGCTGCCAATGCCCAGGACAAGCTGATTGTGAATATCGAGCGGACAAACTTGGTACAGAAGGATTCACAAGACTGCTGGGCTCTGAATATAAAAAAACAGCTCAGATTTCATTAGAACAGTTGTCTTCTAGGTTGGCGTTAGAGGAAGATCGGCCACGGGTGCTGGAGTCCTGGCAACGAGATGTAGATCCGCGTCACCCTGGAGGGGACGTCTGCGGCGTCTTGCCTTGACTTGGCTTTGGGCTACAAGCGAAGATGGGAACCAAGCAGCAGTTTTCAACGTCTTATTTGAAGCCTGAAAATGCAGTTTCCCTATTAAAGTGTTATCGGGTTATTTATTACCCCCTGGGCTATTGCGAACGCGCTTGAGGATGTTGGATGAGGTTACAGTCATCCCCTGGGAAGGCAAAGGAATCTTCCACTCGGAGCTTTCCCCGTGCCCGTCCTGCGTTCAGAGCACGTGGCAGGAGCACACGCTCTGTCATCCAGGAATTTTATTAGGTTACGCTTCACTCTCTAATGCAATATCACTAACGACAGCCCTGACTAAGTCTAGACTCAGACCAGATCCTCACATCTGGGGCAAGGTGCAGCCTTGCAAGCTGACAGTCAATTATTACTTATTTTGAGTCCTACTTAATACGGCGATTTCAGTAATTTTGGTCAGTTTGCTTAGAAAAAAAAATGATGTCGTCTCGCGCAAAAATGTCAATCAATGTTTTTCTACTAACAAAAGCAGAAGTCCAAAGAGCAAACTATTTATTTTCCAAATATTGTGTTTGACATGAGCTGCTCTGCCTTGTGCAGGTGCTGTATAACCCGCAGCTCAGGGGACTGAATGCTCCCTCTCACTTTAGCTCCGGTGCTATTAGATATGTTCAAGTCACACACGATTTTGCTTTTTTTCCCCCATCTCCAGGATGCATTTTGTTAAATTCACTGCCTCCATCCCTCTCCTGAAATGCTGACCCTGCTGTAACAATCGGCTTTTCCCCCTTGTTATCAAACAGATGGTGACGAGCAGTTTGTAGGTGACACAGCGAGTTTGCAGAGGGTTTAAAAAATGGAAAGTTAGAGGGGGATGGAGAAAATTTATCTCCTAAATTAACATTTTATCAAATCAGATCATCGGCTGCGTCTCTCCTTGCCACCTCAGTGTTCCCCTGTATCTACATGTTTCATCTAAGGGGTGATTTCCAGCCATGAGCTACAGTTTCCTCATCATTTCACTAATATTTTAGCCATATTTAATAATTCCTTCCACATTCCTGCAATAATCTATGACTCTTCCCTGGTAATTCCCAACATTTTTAGAGCAGCTGTCAGCGTCACGCATCTTTCAGGATGATTTTTGAGCGTTCTGGGCATAATTTCACAGCAGGGCAGGGATCCGGTGCGCAGGCGGCAGCTGAAAACCAGCTGAAAGCTTAAGGCAGGAGGGAGGGAATGTGCTGAGAGAGATGAGCGGTCCAGGAGGAAAACCAACAGGTGTAGAACAGATTAATAAGAATACTCCAAATGCAGCAAGTGATTTACAACAGGCCAGCACAGAGCAGTTACTCACACCACCCTGCAGTCAAAGCGCTAGCCAGAAAAAACATAAGCCAGTGTTAAACGCCAGGATGATAAGCCGAGATAAATGCCAGGACTATGACTTCTATGATTAATTTATTGGATTCGGTCTCCATTGTGTGAGCTGTGGAAAAACGGTGTCGCCGTCTGGTGTCAGCATCATCGCCCCAGAGGAGTGCTTCATCGGGGAAAGACTTCTGCAGCACAGGAGGGAGACGCCTACTTATGTTTCCAGGGATGTGCAGGACATACTCCTGCCCGTCCGTCATGCCTTAAGTCTCCGCAGCCCCCTGGTGTGTCCCAAGGGGAGTTTGCACACTGATAAAGTGTGAAGTGGGGAAAAAAAAAGGAAAAAAATCATCACAGAGCTGATGTTTGTGATTCTTCGCTGCTGCTTCAGGCTTTTGTGACTGGGTTAGTGATTGATGGGAATGGTCGGACTCGATGATCCGGTGGGTCTCTTCCAACCTGGTTTTAATATGATTCTATGACTGCGTTTTGGCCGTTTGCCTCTGGAAGTGTCACGCTTTGTTTTGTCTTCCTAAGAACACATCACGGTCAGATATGATAAAGATTATCCCTGTTTTCCAGGATTATTGGCAGTCATCTGGGAGCCCTAGGAGCTCACAAATTAATTGCATCCTGTCCTGCAGACTCAGCAACGGCTACACTACCAAAATATTCTTCCATGCTTTTTTTAAATTATTTTAATGAAGACAAGTCCTGTGTGTTGTTGACTAGATCTCCGACAGACATCCTGGTTTACAATATCTCTGCCCCTAATTTCTGCTGCAGAGGGTTAAGAGCAGCTGTGTGTCGGTGGCAAAGGAAAAGCGTCAAGAAGATAACCCAGTTAGAGGGTTAGATGATAAGCACGTCGGTTATCCTTCATCTCAGAGCCTGACCCGTTCGATGTTTAGTGTCTATAATTAAAGACACTTTCCCAAAGCCTCGCAGCTTCAAACTGCAACGGCAACTTGTAAAATCATGAGGGTGCAGCCACCGTGCCACCTTGTGCAATGCATGAAACTACTGAATCCTTACAAAAAATAATGTTCGAGTCTGTTCTAAGAAACCTGCAAAACCCACTGTAGGAAACAGGGTACCTGCGGCAATTTTTTCCGTATTGACCTACATTGGAGAGTGGTGCAGGGTGAGATTTATGTACAGTCATCGGTGGAGATTACGTCAGTCTGTTCTCTGTACAGTCGGGCAGAGGTGACTGGGGATCTGCGGAGTCAGAGAGGTTCTTCTGGCCATGCAGAACAGCACCAAAAGACATGAGGGAAGAAAAAATGCCCTTTTTTCCCCAACTCCAAACAGAATCTCATGCTAACGAGATGAAATTAATGTCTCTGAATGTAGCATATGGTACTAATCTGCTGTTAATACAGTTGGGGGTGTTTAGCCTGGAGAAGAGGAGGCTGAGGGGAGACCTCATTGCTCTCTGCAACTGCCTGAGAGGAGGTTGTGGAGAGGAGGGAGCTGGGCTCTTCCCCAAGGGACAGGGGACAGGACGAGGGGGAATGACCTCAAGCTCCACCAGGGGAGGGTCAGGATGGACATTGNGGAAAAAAATCCAGATGTCTAAACACCCCCAGCTCTTTCAGCCGCTCCTCTTGTTCTCCAGCCCCTTCCCCAGCTTCGTTGCTCTTCTCTGGACTCGCTCCAGTCATTCTGCTTCCAAGCTCTATTTAGTTGTATTTCATATACTTTTCCCCCTGAAAAATCTGTTCATTCCCTACCTAAGGTCCATGGTGGAACTTACTCATTCTGCAGGAATTGTCTTGTTTTAGCATTTTCTAACTTTTAAGTGGTTGGTTCGTAACCGTAATAATCCAATCAGGCATTTTTCCCCACTTAATTCTGACCAAAATCCCAGCCAAGGTACCTTTGTGGAGTCGCAGTGACACCAGCGTGGTTAGCAGCTCGATGAACTTCACCACATAAAGCCACAGAGATGTCAAACAAGAGGTCATTTCTATATTTTCAATTTACCAAGCAACTTTTTTTTTAACTTACTCCTATTTTTAGAAACGACTGAACCAACATCTTCAAGATCAGCTGCCAGTCAGCGTGGAAAATTTTGATCTGGTGGTGAAACATTGACAAATTTATTGGTGAGAGAAAATGACACCTAGTAGGTGAGGCCTCTGATAAAAGGAAAAAAGGTGCATTATGAGAGAGCATCACAGCCCACGTGGTAACACCAGTGGGATCCAGCATGATGGAAAAGACGACCTGGGGCTGTGTGGGATGCAGCTGCCGAGCCCCAGCAACGCTGCCTTCGTGTGGGCTCCTCAGCCCTCCCTGCTTTTGCTCACTTGTAATATAGAATCACAGAATCACCAGGTTGGAAGAGACCCACTGGATCATCGAGTCCAACCATTCCCACCAATCACTAACCCATGTCCCTCAGGACCTCGTCTACCCGTCCCTTAAACCCCTCCAGGGAAGGTGAATCAATCCCCTCCCTGGGCAGCCTATTCCAATGCCCAGTGACCCTTTCTGTGAAGAATTTTTATGTCATAAACTATACTTTCTCCTTATCCATCTTCTTCATGGAAATCTCTAGAAAAAAAACCTAAAATCATAGAATCATAGAATAACCAGGTTGGAAGAGACCCACTGGATCATCGAGTCCAACCATTGCTATCAAACACTAAAAAAATAACTCTTACAAGTATTCTTCTCACTTATAGGCAGCCTTCAGAGAAGGACAAGGGCCTTCCAACCTATTTTTCCCTGGATTTATTTAAACTATGGGCATTTAGCTACCAATTCTAGCTTTGTGCGCTGCTCAGTGTACGATAAATATCCCTTGTCCTCAACATCTTCCTCTTCCTTGCTGCTAGGAAAAAGAAATCTCATTTTTCTGTTTTGGGTGGCTGACTGAAAAGCAGCGTGAGTAATATTGGGGAAGTCATCATGGTTTCACCACTCTTTTTTTTTTTTTTTTATTTGTAGTTGGCGAGTACCACGGGTGAAACTGAAAGCAGAAGATCCTGCAAGGCGGCCAAACCTGACCTTGCTCCTCGAGACGCGTTTCATCTGAGGCGAGGTGGTAACTGTCTAATAACGTGCTGCACTTCCCACCCTTGGGAAAAGAGAGGTGGGTGCTGGGAGTAAGCGTGGAATGTTAAAGCAACCAGCAGACGGTGCCTTTATGACCGTTAGCCACAAGTGTCACAAGCAGCAGAGCATCCTTTTCGCTTCAGTGCTGCTGGCTGGCAGCTCCAGCTGCTCCCACTCTCCTCTCCTATAAGGGAGAGAGAAACATTAATCTCCAGGGAGCTGCTTGTCCTGACTTAGGAGACGATCTTGAGGTTCTTTATGTGCTTAAAGACAACTGTTTAGCATTCAAGAGATGTTTTCAAATGCACACGGCAAGTCAAAGCCGCCAAAGGGTTTTTTACACCATCTGGTTTTTACACCTGTACTCTGGTTCCTCATACTCAGCTCCGCAACTTGTGTTCAACCACCAAAACCAGCCGCTCAGCCGGGGTGTGTTTCTCCCTGACTATGAAAGTCTGAACAATCCGTGTCGGTAGCTACATCACAGTATCGGCCTCTGTTCAGAGACACACAAACAGAGAAAAGCTGCCTGAAACTCTCAGTACGACACAGGAAAATAGACCTAAAGGCAGATTTTGCTTATTTGCATTTCTGCTTTTCTCTCGTAGAAAGTACATGAAAAGAATTCTCTTTTTCCCTGCTATTTTTATCCTTTTTTTTTATTTTTACAATTCGTCAACCAACTTCCTCCTCTTGCTCTCTCTGCCGTTCTTTCAAAATCTGCTCAAGCTAGACTGAAACTGCATTGCTGATTCCTTTTTTTAGAAAACTGTCACCGAAACACGTGTGAATAAGCACTGTCCTATGCAATAATTTAAGTAACTGTTGAAAATCAAGAAATAGGCGGCTATATGAGCATCATTTTGAGGTTTCTCACAACTCCAGTCCCTCTTGGATGTCAAAACCTGCTGAAGTTTCAGCTCTCTGAGCCTGGTGTTTGCAGAAACGATTATCTCTGCTTTCGTGGGAGCCTCCAGTTTGGGATGTAAAACCTGGGAGAGTTTCTGATAAATCACTCTGAGCACTAAAACTGACACGGGTAACACCCGAGTGCCTGCAGCTTTACTTTCACCGAGAACATCACCGTATTTATGATTCCAGATTTGCAGGTGGAAAGACGGGTTTGGGAAATACGATGGATTTTAGAGCCTTCCCCAAAAGAGCGGCTTCATTTTTAAACAATTTGGTGGTGGCACAGAGGTTCGCATCTTGCTGGCTTCCAGCCCGGTGCAATTTTGATGATCCGGTGGGTCTCTTCCAACCTGGTGATTCCATGATTCTACGATTCTAATTTCCCCGCTGGCTGTAACCTCGCTGCTCGGCAGCACCGAGGCAACACAGGGAATCTCTGAGATTATCCCCATTGCTAAGTTTAACACTAAAATCAGTGCTACGATCTGCGGATTTAAGTACCATTTTTTTAAACTTACATATAGATTTTCTTTCCATTATACTCCACAGCAATTAACTTTGTGGTTTAATGAAGTTTTAAGTAAGAATGCACTTCATTTTTTTCATTTTTTTTCTTTTTTTCCCCCAAGCATCTGCCTGACAATTTCATTGAAAGCCTTTCTGGTTTTTCTGTTTTCAGATTAATGAATTATCACTCGCCAATGACTTTCTCCTTGTCTCTCCTGATTGCAAAGCCAAATCTCCCTTTCTGCTTCTCCTCTTCCTAGTGTCTCGTGCTCAGACAGCTCCTCTGCGCCCCCAGTTTTTCCTGCACTCTCTTTTGCCCTGCAGAGCCCTTGGAGAGATGGAGTAATCAGCCCAATAAGTGATATTTATGATATAGACACCACACACACTGCCTTTTGCCTTCTTCATACTTAGATAGCTTCCAATTAGTCTTTATTTCCAAACTATTAGCCTTTCCCACAGCCTCTCCCTCAACTGAGCTGAAGGTGAGGATGCTCCACAGTGATCCTGGGCTGAGTAAAGCTCATGCAGAGCCCTCTGCTATTTCCAGTGAAGTTCTGTGTCCCATGTGTATGTCTGTGCTACCAACGCTGAGATCTCTGTATGTTTTCAGCCAGTCACTCATCATTGTGAGATCCTACTAGGAGGCTCATACAAGGCTCAGCGAGTACTTGGCATCCCTTCACTTTCTCATATTGCATCCAGCTCCTTTTCCAGAGGAGGTTAGGCAACGCTGTTCTTTTGAATTGTTAATTCTGGCTGTAAACTGCCGATGACACATGCTCTTCTGAGTAATTCCTCTAAATTAATTGCTTCATGCAACGGCATTTTCCCTTTGTCTGAAGTGATCCAGACTCCTTATCACTTTGATTGCTTTTATATCCCCTTTTTTGCACCCATCCATTCAGACTAGGATTCGTTTCTATTGCATCAATTTTATTAACCCATTCAGTGTATTTTTCTCCCCTGTGGGATATAGTATTTCACAGCCACTCATGCTGTTGCCTTGGTAAACAGCGATCTGCTCTTTCCACGTGGCACAAATGGGCTCTGTTCTGATGCTCCGTCAGTGCTTTTAAAGTTCCTGCTGCATTCCAAGTTCAGCTCTGATATTCACACCTCTTTATCTTTCCTTTTGAGCAGTTTTCTGAATTCTCAACCTTGTTATTAGAAAAACTACATGACCTATCCCTCCTATCCTTTGATTAAACCAACACAAACAGGCAGTTGATCATAGCTAGAAGGGAAATGACACCTGATAGACCGACTTAAATTCTTTGTTCAAATGCTTGTTTAAAAGATACTCCATTTCAGTACAAGCTATAAAAATAGTGAATAAATGTGCCAGGTAGCAATAACAAGTCATACAAAAGGCATTTCAGCCTGCGCTCTCTAAGGGCTCTTTCTGCAGCTCTTTAACTTCTGTTGCTTTTACTGGCGTTGGCTCCGTCCCCAGCTCTGTGTGTCTGTCTGCAAGAGCTTCTGACGGCAGATGGCAGCTTCCACACCACCAGAGAGGCTGGAGGGGTTGCTGTGGGAGAAAAGAGAGCAGAAAGCTCCGGCTGTGGGCTGCCAGTGCTGGTCAACGGCAAAATTCAGCCACGAGAGCATCTCTCTGCTGGCCTGGGTGGGGGAAGCTGAGCGCCTTGGTTCTCTGTGTAGCATTTGCAGCACAAAAGGAACCTGGCTGCTTTTTAAATACATGATCAATACCTCACAGAATCGCTGGCGTGAACGGCTTAGAGGAAGACTTACCTTTGACTTCAGAGTGCTGACATTTAGCCTTTAAACCTTCCAGTTCAGGCAAGCGTGGAGATTTCGCACCATACACTGTACAGCTTTCATCAGCAATTTCTACTGTTCTCATGGATATGAGATGCAAAATAGATTTATTGTAGGGCTAGTCCTATCACCCCAGCCTGATTTGGGTTGTCAAATAGCACTGATCAGCGTGCTGCCTCTCTGGTAGATGTATCCTCTGCTCATTCTAAACATGCTGCTCTCCAGCCCTCAGTCAGAAGCCCACGTTCATCTGTATGCGATGACCATAGAAGTACAGCGTGGGCATAATTGTTTTCTCTTCCACAGGCAGCAAAACCCCCCAAAATGGCTAAAAAAGAGCCCAGCACAGAAGTGGAAGACGGGGAAGGAACAAGTACAACTTCTAGGGTAATATGTCAATCTTAGAATCATAGAATTTCTAGGCTGGAGAAGACCTTTATGATCATCAAGTCCAACCGTACCTGCCTGCTACTAAATCATATTCCTTAGCACTTCATCTTTCCATCTTTTAAGCACTTCCAAGGATGGCGACTCAATCACCTGCCTGGGAAGCCTGTTCTGGTGCTTGAGATCCCTTTCACTGAAGAAGTTTTTCCTAACATCCAATCTGGTGGACCTTGAGGCCATTCCCTCTCATCCTACCACCTGTCACTTGGGCCGAGAGACCAACACCCACCCCTCCACCACATCCTTTCAGGTAGTTGTAGACAGGTTGTTGCTGTCTCTAATGTTAGTTGGGTATGTGGAACACGTTGGGGAGCCTATCACAACTGCCAGTGATTAATGAGGCGGGTTCTTTAATTAAGAGCAATCAGGGCGCTGTCCGTGGTGCTGGAGCCACCCGCATCATCCCATCCGCTCGCTCTTTGAAGGTGCTGATGCCAAGGAAAAGGCTTCGCACCTCGAGTGTGACACTAGGACTGTGAGTGCTCAGGGCTGGTGGAGAGAAGAGGAAGGCACCTGAGGAGCTTTACAGAAAAAAGAAATTATTTTTCCTCGAGCATATTTTTGCCTTGCACCTCTAAAGGCCAAAGAAAGGATGAAGGAGAAAAATCAAGGTGTAATTTTACCTTACTTTGAAGGTCATATGTATATAAATAAGTAAAAGTCCAGGGACGGAAAGCAAAGAGCTTTAAATAGTAGTGAAGGGAAGGGGGATACCTGCTCACAGTCATCCAGACTGGGATATTTTGGAGCTGGACATGATGTGGTTCATTCTGAGACAAGCTCACTTGGCAATGAGCACTACAAAGCTCCGAAGAAACATTGAGAGATGATGAAAACACTTCAAACATGTTTGCGACCAACACAAAGGGAAAGCTGAAACAGCATCCTGAATAAGAGTGGTCTTGACTTAGCAGATTTTTGCGTTGATTTCTTCAATAAATGCTGAATTATACAGGGGAAGAAGGATCATCTTGAAATAATAGTTCTGCAACGAAATGATAAAGAGAGGGCAAAGTTATCATGATAAGAACCCAGAAAGGCAGACGGAGCCGCTACTGAAATGAAGGGGAGTGCTGAGTCACTGCACTAAGTGCTGCCATAGTAACTATTTACCAGCTGGTTGGGAATGAGGAGAGACTGAAAAACTTGAAATAAAAATCAGACAAGTTGCAACTTGAGGCATATTTCTTGTCTTTTAAAAACATTTAACAGAACAGAACACTTTCTAGGATTTTTTTAATTATTAGTGTTACTTGGGGCAAACAGATTACGTTGGGCTAATGAACAGACATGTGAAAATATCCAAGCAAGAAATAAGAAACTGATATTTCTCCTCTGATAGACTAATTTTATTGCACCTAATTGTGAGAAAAAGTAGGAGCCACATTGGATTTGTCTACAGGGATGTGGTATGGTTCATGTTCTCTATAACCCAGCCCAGAGTGAAGGAACAGAGCAGAGGGCTCTGCTGGTAGTAACAGGTTTTGAGGTGAATTGGAAAACTTAGTTTATTTAGACAGGGGTATAAGCTCAGATTCCTCGGCCAGTCTTTTCTGATGTCTTCTGCTCTTGCTCTTAGGAAGATGATTGTTGCCCTGTGGCTGTGACTTAAATTTCTTGATGGTTGAAGACACATCCCCTTCAGGAGAGACAACTCTGTGGTGCAGTAGTGATTTTGTAGAATCATAGAACAACCAGGTTGGAAGAGACCCACCGGATCATCGAGTCCAACCATTCCTATCAAACACTAACCCATGTCCCTCAGCACCTCATCCACCCACACCTTAAACCCCTCCAGGGAAGGTGAGTCAACCCGCTCCCTGGGCAGCCTGTTCCAGTGCCTAATGACCCTTTCCATGAAGGGTCCTGTCCCCTGTCACTTGGGATTTGGGGCACTTCTGTGACTCATAAGATTCCGGTTGGTTTCTTGCTGTGGAAAATGTCAACATCGTGAGAGGTATCGGTCACTGTGACACCTCTGAAGACAAAATCCCCATCACTGTCATCCCAGATGGCAGATGCAGAGTAAGGGATGAGGACACTTCAGAGGTGGCTGCTGAGGAGATGGGAACAACTTCAGAACCAGACTAGCTGGACCTTTTGATACCCAGCTGGGCTACATTTGCCTTGGGCTCTAGCATAGAGAGATACAGAAAGCTACCAAAGGTTTTAAAGACAAGAGTTGGAAAAAAGGTTCATGAGAACCTCGCAGAGAGGCAGGAAGTTTGTGGTGAAACGCAGGAAGTCACTTGTCTTTTTTTAACCTGCAGAGAGGTTGGAGGAGCTGCTGCAGGAGCAGAGGTCAGGAAAGATCCTCTTTACAGAGCATAGGCAGACACCTTGTGGGCCCCCAAAGCAAAGACGTGGAGGTCCAGGAGGTATTTGTCGTGTCAATGATAACCACTCCTCCTGTGGTAGATGAACAACAGGTGTTTTCAGGACTGTGTGTGCAAGTTTGTCTGATACAAACCTATTTAGTGGAATTCCAGGAGCTGCTGCACTTCAACCAGGTTTTACTGGTCCCTCAGCTTCCCTAAGGAATTTATTATTTAAAAAGGTCCATCTACTGAAAGACTGAGAGATCCCATATCATAGAATCATAGAATCATAGAATCATAGAATCACCAGGTTGGAAGAGACCCACCGGATCATCGAGTCCAACCATTCCTATCAAACATTATCACTAGGACAACTAATTTGTCTGGTCAATGAGCTTCAGTATTATCATTTCTTGCTAACAGAGGTTTTCAGGGGCCCAGACACAGGGCTCAGCGAATGGCTCTGGTGCTTCAGAGAGAAGTCTGGGCTTGCTTAGACACAGGGACTGTAGGATGCAGGTAGCCTGGGGAATACGAGATGTACTCATATCTCTCCAGCACAGAATTTGGTCCAGGGAAGAAGGTTAAAAGTGGAGTGAAAATCTTCTTCCTTATCAAGAAAGAGAAAGGTTGTAGAAATATGCCAGGCCGAAGCTCTCAGGTAAAACTGTGTGCAGTATTTCACCCATAATCTATTTTACTCTTAAGGGAAATAAATTGCTGTAGATATGATTTTGCCAAGTCCTATTTTTATAGCTGTTTTATTTGATTTTATGACACCAGGTGTAGCTGAAGTCAATTGCTGCAAACCGTAGGGGCATTTACCACAAGAACCAGAGGTCTTTGGTTCCCAGCTCTCTCGTTAGCACACCTGAAGATGGATTTCTGCTTTGAAACCATGGATCTTGGAAAACAAATAGCCCTCAAGTATACTGGATGTGGCAATTTCCTAACAGCTTTCAGCAGCGGTGGCATTAACACACGTGACATCACTTTTAGTCAGCTGCTGGTCCTCTGTGCACATGAAATTTTTTAAAATCCTTTCCATAGTGAATCAGAAGGAAACCACACTGAAAACATTGCAGTGCAATGGAAATTCTTCATTTGCATCAGCTTCAATCTCACCTTTAGGAAAACCCAAACCTTTTATCTTCAAAGGAAACTGGACACTGTTCATACCTGAACTGGGGCCAATTCCTGTGACAGGCAGGGATTTTTTTGGTGTATTTTGGCCCCTTCTCATGAAGAGCTGAACTGCTGCATATCACAGCTTTGAGCAAGTGGTTCCCCTGCTTGGCTGATCCGCCCTGTCACTCGAAAGGCTGGAAAAAAAAATGAAATATTCTTTTTTCACACACTATTCTGTGTGCCTTCTACCTCTTACCACTCCTGTCCTGTTTACCCCACTGGCCCTGTGATTGCAAAAAGGATGCAAGATGCGAGCTCGCCACTGCTACGACCCCTTGAAAAACTTTTTCTGCAAAGCACCTGAGAGCTCAGAGACTAATTTTCTGCAACCATTTCTTTTAATAGGGAAGAATGTAATCACTAAGAACGCAAATCTGCTCTTCCCCTCCATGTATTTAGTATCATGCATACAGTTTCTCTCCTTTTTTAAAGTAGCCGTTAGCCGTATCCTAAAACGTTAAAATACCTAGACCCAACACTGATCTCTCGAGAAGGTTCTGCTGCTGAAGCTGTAGGTGTTTCAGCAGCTCTGGCGTGACCAGCAGGGCCAGGGAGGTTCTTCTCCCTCTGGACTCGGCACTGGGAAGGCTGCTCCTTGAATCCTGGGGTCAGTTGTGGGCCCCTCAGCACAAGAAGGATGTTGAGGCTGTGGAGCGAGTGCAGAGAAGAGCAACGAAGCTGGGGAAGGGGCTGGANTGAAACAGGCTGAACAGGGAGGGGGTTGACTTGCCTTCCCTGGAGGGGTTTAAGGTGCGGGTGGATGAGGTGCTGAGGGACATGGGTTAGAGATTGATGGGAATGGTTGGATTCAGTGATCCAGTGGGTCTCTTCCAACCTGGTGATACTGTGGTTCTGTGCTGCTGGGCTCTAGGCCCGTTCCTGTGAGGTTCAGAGGTGAAAATGAGAGGCATCACGGAGCAAAGTTTCTCCCCATCCCCTCCCTCCACTCCATCCCCTCCATCCCCTCTTCTGCCGATGCCCCCGGCTGCTCGATGGGGCTGTCGGGTCGCTCCCTCAGGCCTGTCTGCCCACCGCCCGCCCCTTTCAAGCCGGAGCCGGAGGTCTCGGAGCTCGTGGAGAGGAGGAGGAGGCGGAGGGCGCTGCAAACACCGCCCCGCGCAGGCAGCGCCGCAGTGCGCGGCTGCGGGAACCCGCAGGGATGCTCGCCCCGCTGCTGGGCTCGGGGGGCTCCGGCTGCCTGCTGCTCGGTGAGTGCCCCCCCCGATCCGCCCCCCGGGGCGCCCCCATCACCCTCCCCGTTCCCCGGCTCCTTCCCCCGCCATGCGCGGCCGCCCCCGCGGCCTCCGAGCGCTGCCCCCCTCGCCCCCGACCCCTGTCTGCGGCCGAGGAGGGGTGTTTGCAGCGTTTGGAAAGGGGGAAAAAAGGAAAAAAAAAGAATAAAAAGGGAAGCGGGAGCGGGCAGTTGATAGAAAAGGTGGAAACGTGATTCTGTGCTGCAAGCGTGCGGCACGGGGCGGGCGGGAGGCTCCCGCACGCTCAATTACATAATTGCTCCTAAATCCTCTCGCAGCCTTGTCCTGGCGGTGCCTCTCTCGGTGTGGCCTTGGGGGGGCTGTACCGGCCTTGAGGGGCTGATGTGGCCCTGCAGGGTCTGTGGTGGTGTTGGGGGGGGCTGGTGTGGCCTTGGGGGGCTGTGGTGGCCTTGTTGGGGGGGGCTGATGTCTCCTTAGGGGGCCTGATGTGGCCTTGGTGGGGGGGGCTGTGGTAGCCTTGAGGGGGGCTGTGGTGGCCTTGAAGGGCTGTGGTGGCCTTGAGGGGGCTGTGGTGGCCTTGGAGGGGGACTGTGCTGACCTTAAGGGCCTGTGGTGGCTTTGAGGGGGGATGTGGTAGCCTTGGGGGGGGCTGTGGTGGCTCCTGGGGAGCTGTGCTGGCCTTGGTGTCTCTGTGCTAGCCTTGGGGGCCACCTGTGCCCCTGTGTCTGGGGGAGCCCTTTGTCTCGGCGCCAGTTCAGAGCGAGCCTGGACCAGAAGATACTGTGAGGCTGGAACAGGGGGATGTCCACAAGGTATTTGAAGGTTCTGCTGGAGATTATCTGCTGCGCTGATTGAAAATAGAGCCCTCTGAGTGCATGTGAGGCATCTTTTCTGAAGAAAGGTAACGTTAAATATCTGTGTGATTCCCCCTTTATCTCTCGAACAACTTTCCTCTAGGCAAACAGGCTTCCAAGGGGAAGATGTACAGAGGGGAGGATGATTTTAAAAGGCAGCATCCTTGCATCGTTAAAATAAATATTCTGGAGGGGAGTGCCAAGAATGCAAAACGTATCATAATTATTTATGTTCACATCTACTTACCAGTTTTGAATGTGAAATGGGATGTTTCACCCTGAAAAAAAGAGAGAACCTGCTATCGTTGGCCTGAATTTTGTCTCTGAAAATATCCTAGTGGCTCCCAGTGAAGTCAGTGGGGTTAGAGCTGCTTCCATCAGCAGCTTGGACCAGCTGCTTGCGAACTGTAGCAAAACTCATGCAGTGCAAATATGGCCCGGAGGGAATTACGTGGGTGAATCACAAAGCAGGACTTGGCTCAGAGGCTCCAGGCAAGTGTTTTTTACAGTATTTTGGGCCCTGAGGCCCCAGGGACTGCTCTGAGCTGCATTACTGGATGCACCAGGCTTGTTTATGACTATGTTGCCTGCTGGGAATGGTCTCTGGGGCGAGTTCCTGCTCTCAGGCCTCCACATCCACCCTGTGGTATTGATCCTTCTGCCTGCAGTCTCGGTGTTTACTCTGCTGCATCCAAACAGACCTTCCTGGTGTGTCCAGCTATCCTGAAGTGTGGGTCTGTTCAGGTGTTTGTGACTCACAGCCTCCCTTGCTGCCGTGCTCATTTTATTTTAGTGTGGACGTGACTTAAACATGATGTTTTCACAGAAGAAAGTGGTTTCCACAGAGAAGAGGTGCCCTTGGAAGGCAGATGTGCTGTTCCTGCCGTTTGCAGCAGCCGAGATGCACATCAACACAGGTTGATCCACGGGAGATGGATCCTGCTGGAGAGGCGAGGGCCCTGTCTGACCCAGCAGTGGGGCACTTGCTCTGCCTTGAGCCTCTGGTTGCTGACGTTACACGTGGTCTTGGTTTTCTGGTGTCCCCAGACTGATATAGTAAAATAAAGCCAACAAACCCAACAACCAGTCCCGCTGGGGATCTATTTGCATGTTGGGCTGGTTTGGTTGAAGCAGTACAAGGTTACAGTTTACCCCTTGTTCCTCTCCCCTTGAGTAAAAGCAGGAAATCCCAGAGACTCCTCTGCTCTATTCTTCCCCTCTCATTTCATGTGACTGCCGCCCTGAGTCTCTTGGCCACCCTGTCACTGCTGTCTTATAGCGAGGAAGAGGAGGGTTGCTCTCCGGACAGCAGCTGGAGGCTCCAGCAGGCACCTGCACCATATGTGGAGGCACAAGAAGGGAATTTTGCCATCGCTGCGTCCCTTTCTCCCCACCAGCACATCTCCAAGTAGCTCTCAGTGCGTGTTTGCAAAGGAAGCAGAAGGTTCATCTAGTATTGTGATAGAAAACAGACTTCTGTGGTCCCGTGCCTAAGCCAGGCTCTTGTGCTGTGACACAGATGTCCTTGCCGATGGCCTGAAATTCAGGGCTCTGGATAAGAAGTATTTCCTGCTGCGCTTTGTGTATGAAGCAGAGCAGATGCCCAAGGCTGCTCAGCCCAGCCCACGGTGCCGGCTGCTGCGCAAGAGGCAAAGCCTGTGTTATTTGATGAGGTCTATTTCATTGCTTTGATTCTCCATCCCTCTATTACTGCTTTGTTTGAACAGTCTCTAGATACCATCAAAAGGAAAGAGTAAATGTATTTAGATGTTCCCATTTCTCGCAGGGAAATACAGCAAATAGCAATTTTTTCTCTGCTGCTCAGGACGCATCTAAACATTGATTTGAATCTTGTCTCCATGTAGTATGGACATCACAAATCTATTTGAGTAATGAAAAGAGGAGAAACGCTTCGAAGACAGATGGTAAACCGAATTAACCAAATACCCACAGAAACAGGAAAGCTGACTTGGGAGGAAGCCAGGAACAAAGAAATGCGACATTAGATCAGTAAGAATATAATTGCCATTGTTTTGACGTCACTAGACACTGCGGACCACTACAGGGCTTAAACCTTTCCTTGTTATTACATTCCTGAAAGCTCTTTGAGAGAAATAACAGCATCTTCCTTCTTTATCACTGCAAATGGTACTTGAATAACTTGTAGCTAAGCAGAGGCGAGTCTGGGAGGCACTGAAGACGCAATAGTGGGTAACATGACAGAGGCATCAAGGGCAGCTCTTTTCTCACGGCTTTTTTTTGGCTTTTCTAGGTTATTTCTTCATACAGACCCAAACAAAATGATTGATTTAACCACCCTTTATCTGATGAGAAATCAACAGGAAAGAACAACATCTATTAATCCAGCTTTTTATTTTTAGGTGCTCTGTATGTGTTCTTTGGTGATGGATCAATACAAGTAATGAGTTTCTTCCATCATTGCTATTTATGCCTCGTGCTTGTGTGCGAAGCCAAAGCCCTGCGGGTCCTTGGCACCGGGGTCCCATCTGTCCCTGCTGCCGTCCCTGCAGCGCTGTGGGTGCCAGGAGCTCCATTCCTGCAGCTCTCTGGCCTTGTACCCTCTGGAAAGGAACCGGCGTCCAAACTGCTTCGGCCTCTCTCCTCCTCTCCCTCTGAACAGGAGGGCTTGTGGAGCTCGTGAACTCAGGTACCCTCTTACCCTAGAAACTAGTCAAACACAGTGGAGTGAGGTGTACCAGAGAGCACATGGCTTTAAAATATGGATAAATAGGCTTGATGTGTATGTCTAAAATCCATGAAACCCCAGTGGGAGCCCTCCCTATGCTCTCCTATAGTTTGCTGTCAGCCATGCCTGGCTCTCTGGGGCTTTTCTTCACAGACTTCAGTCTTCATAAATCCTTTTTTGGAGACGCCAAGGAACTTGGCAGTGATGCCGTACAGTGTGATACGGGTAAATGTTTTGCTGGGCTCGGATTGATTGCTACAGTGTGCTATCAGTGCTTATTGATGACAACTCATTTACTAAGTCAAATCATCCCCGCACTGTAAACATTGTCACGGAGCCTTTAAGGTGACCTGCAGCTGGTGAGGAGGCAGGTGAGGCCGAGGGAGGGAAGGAGCTGAAGGTGCCTGATTTTGCTTCTCCTTATGCTGTGTATATAGATAACAAAATACATATTTCACCTTGATACTAGAGACTGCACTATGGAAATCTTGTTGGCTGGTGATTAGGGAGGGTTAAAGCGCTGAGATGAGCAGGGATTTTTAGCTAGGAAGGGTTTGGAAGCTGCAGGGCCCCAGAGCTGTTCCCCGTGCTCCCTGCTGCAGCCACGCT
>WAAB01002857.1:41197-60452 GCA_013389865.1 Piaya cayana
TTCCCAGAAAGGGTCATTGGGCAGTGTCAGAGGCTGCCTAGGGAGGGGGTTGAGTCACCTTCCCAGGTAAAAGACAGGTGGATGAGGTGCTGAGGGACATGGTTTAGTGATCAATAGGAATGGTTGGACTCAATGATCCTGGAGGTATTTTCCAACCTAGTGATGCTGTGAAATGCTGTGTATTCACATCTCTTTCAAGCACACAGAATCATAGAATCACCAGGTTGGAAGAGACCCACCGTGTCATCGAGTCCAACCGTTCCCACCAGTCTCTAAATCGTGCCCCTCAGTACCTCATCCACCCACACCTTAAACACCTCCAGGGAAGGTGATATGTGTGTGCGCTCCATCTACATGGTTATGTGCTTGCCAGTGCATGGGGCGCAGGCCCTGATTGGGGTGTACCCTGGTGTTAAGCACAGAACTTGCAAACCCTCTCAGTAGGCATGAAATACCTGCTCTGGAGTCTTCGTGTTGTTTCTTGCTGCATTGTGCTAGCATGTCCCTGTGTGTGGTGAGTCCCACCCTTTGGAGTGATGGGGGCAGGTTGGGTTGCTGATGTGAAGAGAATGCTTTTGGGGGTTTCGGAGAGGTTCATGGAGGATCCTCGCTTGTTCCCAGTGCTTGTGGCATGGTGGGTCAGGCATAGATGCTTAGTACAGCTGCTGAGGTGGCCGTGTGCAGCTCCGGGGGTTCCTCAGCAAACCTGCAGAAGCTGAACATGGTTATTTGCCATTTGCCAGCAGGGTGAGAGCGATCCCTAACGCAGTGGGCGATCCCTAACGCAGTGGGCGATCCCTGCAGAGATGGTCTGGCTTTACTGGCTTTACGTGCAAGAGAGGAACTAAAAAATGATGTTCCTTTAAAAGCACGGTGACGTTTTTGCGCACAGAAGTTATGAGGAGATTATTTTGAGAAGCTCTGGCTGTTTGTGGGCACCATGTTTCGGTGCTGCCCGCAGGCTGCTGGCACGGGGCCCGGGCAGGCGGAGGGCACGGCAGGAGCCGCGGGGCTGTGGGGTGGGCAAGGCTGCCTGCCCTGCAAGGACAGGCTTGGTTTCCTTCACATCCTTTGGCACAGGACCTGCCTGGCTCTTAACCCTTATTTTCTTGCCCTTAATTGCACTGCAAGGTCACTAAATAAACCTTGAACAACTGTCAGAGCCTTCTTTAGTGGCTGTTTTGTTTGGGATAAAGCTTGGGTGCTGGCAGTCACACTATATGTGCGCAGGGTCTGGAAAAAAAAACATCTCTGCAGGTTTTTATACCTTTGGGGTCCCCTTGCTCCTTCCTGTGAGTGCGATCAGGGTCCTTCAGAAAAGTGCAACAACTCGCAGGGCACTTGATTGGTAATTAACCTGGTCTAATTATAGGCAGCTTACTGCAAGTGAGGGATACAGCTGTAGTTAGTATAGTTAGATCATGACACCACTGTTACTTTTTTCTTAAGCTCCTGGTTTTTATGTTGTTGTTTAAAATTCCAGTGTGATAGTCGTAACACCATCTTCACACACACACATTCAAGACACAGCTGGCCGAGGGCCTCTTACTCTGCCCGTTCACATGGCTCTGATTGTACCACAGGGGCAGGCTAGGAAGTTTTGGAGCTCTTCAAGCTGTAATATTGGCCTAAAGAGAATTTCTCCTATAATAAATGGTCTTGTACCTACTGACCACACAGAGGTGGTCGAGAGCTGGGTGTGTACGATCATGGAGAGGTGAGACAGGCTGAGAGCCATTGCTTGCCTCCAAGCCTGTCCTTGCCTGGTGGTGACGTGATGTGGGGACAGCAGAGCCAGAGCTGTGCATGCTCATGTGTCTCCTTGCCTGCCTGTGCATGCGACACTAGAAAAGTTCACCCAGCCAGGGGCTTTGCAGGCTGAGATGACCATGGGGAGACTGAAAATGAGCCCTGTAGCGAGCTGCAGAGGGGGTTACATCCCACCTGGGTGCATGGAAGGGCAGTGGATAGTCTGCAGGGGCACAAAAAGTGATGCCAGGGGCTCTGGGTAGCTTGTGGGTTGGGAGTGGGAACGCTGGTGCAGTCGAGGCTGAGGCAGGCAGCGCTACTGCAAATTGCATCTGGTGCTGAGCAAGGAAGGATGATGCGCTATCCATAAAAGAAAAAAGGGGGGAAAAGAAATGAGAATAATGAAATGGGAATTAGCAAGACCTGAGGCTGAACTTGCCCAGTCAGTGGGATGCTGCGGTCAGAGACCCCTTTCCTTCTGTGGGCTGGTGAGCCTTGCGCCTCCGCACTGACCAGCACTCACACTGCAGCAAAAGCTTCATGTTCCTGGCATTCTTGGCTGGATCGTGGCCTCTACAACCACTGCTGAGGCTCATTTAAATCCAATCAATAATTGAAGGCAAGTGTCAAAACTTTGCCTGGCAACGAGCCAGTGAGCTTTTTGCAGAGCACCTCTGTCCTTCCCCTCTGCAAAACCCGGTGTCGTGGGTGCAGCTGCCTTTTCCCTCTCCATTCAGCGCTTCTCTTTGTACTCTGCCCCAGATAACTATTTTTATGCAATTATTTAAGCTGTTTGCTCACTGCCTGTCACATGGTGTTCAAGAACCATATAGTATATGGGACAATCGACCGCTAGCATCACTGGAGGGGGGTGAAACACCACAAAAAACCTCAAACCCGAAACCAAACAAAAAGACAACCAAGCCCCTTCTTCACAAGAACTGGGATTTACAAATGATCCTGGATGCTTCTGGGAAGTGGGGGAGCTTCACAAGTGCTCTGGAAGTAGCTTCCAGATCTGATCCCCAGCCCTGGCAAGAGCAGCACCGAGGTGCAAAGCAGGGACAGGAACCAGCTCTGCTTTAACAATGCCTGTGGGGCACAGGGCTTCAACACGAACGCTGGCAGATGTTTCCTGGATCCACTGGCGCCTCTAAACCCTTTTCCATAAGGCTGAGGGGCAAATTCTCCCCTGCTTTAGTCACCTCCATGGGTTGCTTGCCCGAGCAATCGCCTGCAAGCACGAGTGTGAGGAAGCATGCGGGCAAGGAGGGATCAAGCTGTGGCTTCCGCAGGTNGCGATCCCTGCAGAGATGGTCTGGCTTTACTGGCTTTACGTGCAAGAGAGGAACTAAAAAATGATGTTCCTTTAAAAGCACGGTGACGTTTTTGCGCACAGAAGTTATGAGGAGATTATTTTGAGAAGCTCTGGCTGTTTGTGGGCACCATGTTTCGGTGCTGCCCGCAGGCTGCTGGCACGGGGCCCGGGCAGGCGGAGGGCACAGCGGGAGCCGTGGGGCTGTGGGGTGGGCAAGGCTGCCTGCCCTGCAAGGACAGGCTTGATTTCCTTCACATCCTTTGGCACAGGACCTGCCTGGCTCTTAACCCTTATTTTCTTGCCCTTAATTGCACTGCAAGGTCACTAAATAAACCTTGAACAACTGTCAGAGCCTTCTTTAGTGGCTGTTTTGTTTGGGATAAAGCTTGGGTGCTGGCAGTCACACTATATGTGCGCAGGGTCTGGAAAAAAAACCGTCTCTGCAGGTTTTTATACCTTTGGGGTCCCCTTGCTCCTTCCTGTGAGTGCGATCAGGGTCCTTCAGAAAAGTGCAACAACTCGCAGGGCACTTGATTGGTAATTAACCTGGTCTAATTATAGGCAGCTTACTGCAAGTGAGGGATACAGCTGTAGTTAGTATAGTTAGATCATGACACCACTGTTACTTTTTTCTTAAGCTCCTGGTTTTTATGTTGTTGTTTAAAATTCCAGTGTGATAGTCGTAACACCATCTTCACACACACACATTCAAGACACAGCTGGCCGAGGGCCTCTTACTCTGCCCGTTCACATGGCTCTGATTGTACCACAGGGGCAGGCTAGGAAGTTTTGGAGCTCTTCAAGCTGTAATATTGGCCTAAAGAGAATTTCTCCTATAATAAATGGTCTTGTACCTACTGACCACACAGAGGTGGTCGAGAGCTGGGTGTGTACGATCATGGAGAGGTGAGACAGGCTGAGAGCCATTGCTTGCCTCCAAGCCTGTCCTTGCCTGGTGGTGACGTGATGTGGGGACAGCAGAGCCAGAGCTGTGCATGCTCATGTGTCTCCTTGCCTGCCTGTGCATGCGACACTAGAAAAGTTCACCCAGCCAGGGGCTTTGCAGGCTGAGATGACCATGGGGAGACTGAAAATGAGCCCTGTAGCGAGCTGCAGAGGGGGTTACATCCCACCTGGGTGCATGGAAGGGCAGTGGATAGTCTGCAGGGGCACAAAAAGTGATGCCAGGGGCTCTGGGTAGCTTGTGGGTTGGGAGTGGGAACGCTGGTGCAGTCGAGGCTGAGGCAGGCAGCGCTACTGCAAATTGCATCTGGTGCTGAGCAAGGAAGGATGATGCGCTATCCATAAAAGAAAAAAGGGGGGAAAAGAAATGAGAATAATGAAATGGGAATTAGCAAGACCTGAGGCTGAACTTGCCCAGTCAGTGGGATGCTGCGGTCAGAGACCCCTTTCCTTCTGTGGGCTGGTGAGCCTTGCGCCTCCGCACTGACCAGCACTCACACTGCAGCAAAAGCTTCATGTTCCTGGCATTCTTGGCTGGATCGTGGCCTCTACAACCACTGCTGAGGCTCATTTAAATCCAATCAATAATTGAAGGCAAGTGTCAAAACTTTGCCTGGCAACGAGCCAGTGAGCTTTTTGCAGAGCACCTCTGTCCTTCCCCTCTGCAAAACCCGGTGTCGTGGGTGCAGCTGCCTTTTCCCTCTCCATTCAGCGCTTCTCTTTGTACTCTGCCCCAGATAACTATTTTTATGCAATTATTTAAGCTGTTTGCTCACTGCCTGTCACATGGTGTTCAAGAACCATATAGTATATGGGACAATCGACCGCTAGCATCACTGGAGGGGGGTGAAACACCACAAAAAACCTCAAACCCGAAACCAAACAAAAAGACAACCAAGCCCCTTCTTCACAAGAACTGGGATTTACAAATGATCCTGGATGCTTCTGGGAAGTGGGGGAGCTTCACAAGTGCTCTGGAAGTAGCTTCCAGATCTGATCCCCAGCCCTGGCAAGAGCAGCACCGAGGTGCAAAGCAGGGACAGGAACCAGCTCTGCTTTAACAATGCCTGTGGGGCACAGGGCTTCAACACGAACGCTGGCAGATGTTTCCTGGATCCACTGGCGCCTCTAAACCCTTTTCCATAAGGCTGAGGGGCAAATTCTCCCCTGCTTTAGTCACCTCCATGGGTTGCTTGCCCGAGCAATCGCCTGCAAGCACGAGTGTGAGGAAGCATGCGGGCAAGGAGGGATCAAGCTGTGGCTTCCGCAGGTGAAATTTTGCAGCCCCTNAAGAGAATTTCTCCTATAATAAATGGTTTTGTACCTACTGACCACACAGAGGTGGTCGAGAGCTGGGTGTGTACGATCATGGAGAGGTGAGACAGGCTGAGAGCCATTGCTTGCCTCCAAGCCTGTCCTTGCCTGGTGGTGACGTGATGTGGGGACAGCAGAGCCAGAGCTGTGCATGCTCATGTGTCTCCTTGCCTGCCTGTGCATGCGACACTAGAAAAGTTCACCCAGCCAGGGGCTTTGCAGGCTGAGATGACCATGGGGAGACTGAAAATGAGCCCTGTAGCGAGCTGCAGAGGGGGTTACATCCCACCTGGGTGCATGGAAGGGCAGTGGATAGTCTGCAGGGGCACAAAAAGTGATGCCAGGGGCTCTGGGTAGCTTGTGGGTTGGGAGTGGGAACNACACCATCTTCACACACACACATTCAAGACACAGCTGGCCGAGGGCCTCTTACTCTGCCCGTTCACATGGCTCTGATTGTACCANTGCAAATTGCAGCTGGTGCTGAGCAAGGAAGGATGATGCGCTATCCATAAAAGAAAAAAGGGGGGAAAAGAAATGAGAATAATGAAATGGGAATTAGCAAGACCTGAGGCTGAACTTGCCCAGTCAGTGGGATGCTGCGGTCAGAGACCCCTTTCCTTCTGTGGACTGGTGAGCCTTGTGCCTCCGCACTGACCAGCACTCATACTGCGGCAAAATCTTCGTGTTCCTGGCATTCTTGGCTGGATCGTGGCCTCTACAGCCGCTGCTGAGGTTCATTTAAATCCAATCAATAATTGAAGGCAAGTGTCAAAACTTTGCCTGGCAACGAGCCAGTGAGCTTTTTGCAGAGCACCTCTGTCCTTCCCCTCTGCAAAACCCGGTGTCGTGGGTGCAGCTGCCTTTTCCCTCTCCATTCAGCGCTTCTCTTTATACTCTGCCCCAGATAACTATTTTTATGCAATTATTTAAGCTGTTTGCTCACTGCCTGTCACATGGTGTTCAAGAACCATATAGTATATGGGACAATCGACCGCTAGCATCACTGGAGGGGGGTGAAACACCACAAAAAAACCCAAACCCGAAACCAAACAAAAAGACAACCAACCCCCTTCTTCACAAGAACTGGGATTTACAAATGATCCTGGATGCTTGTGGGAAGTGGGGGAGCTTCACAAGTGCTCTGGAAGTAGCTTCCAGATCTGATCCCCAGCCCTGGCAAGAGCAGCACCAAGGTGCAAAGCAGGGACAGGAACCAGCTCTGCTTTAACAATGCCTGTGGGGCACAGGGCTTCAACACGAACGCTGGCAGATGTTTCCTGGATCCACTGGCGCCTCTAAACCCTTTTCCATAAGGCTGAGGGGCAAATTCTCCCCTGCTTTAGTCACCTCCATGGGTTGCTTGCCCGAGCAATCGCCTGCAAGCACGAGTGTGAGGAAGCATGCGGGCAAGGAGGGATCAAGCTGTGGCTTCCGCAGGGGAAATTTTGCAGCCCCTGAGCTGGTTTCTGTCACAGCTGTGTGAGCGGCCCCGATAGAGCTGCCGGCAAAAGACCAAAGAGCCAGAAAACCACACAGCTTTGGGGGTTTGCTTTCTCTTCTGACTGTGTTCTGGTTTGCCTTGGAGGAATCACCTGAACCTGCTTTGAGCAAGAACGCAGCAGCCACGCTGACACGAGAGGGATGTGATGAGGGCAGTGGGTGCAAACCCATCCCAGGTGGATTTTGCCATCTAAACTTCATCCTTTGCAAGCGGAGGCTGAGTTTTTTTAGCCTGGTTGATGAAACCTTATGATTGGTTCGTCACATGCTAGCACTGGGTAATGTTTTAAGGCCATTTCAGCAGTTAGAGGAGCTTTTTTGTGCCTCTGGCAATTGACTGACTTCAGAGAAACAAAGCTCTGAGCTGCTGAGTTTTCCCTTTCTGGTGGGAAACTTGAAACACTTGTATAAGCTTCCTAACGCTTCATTACTGAGAAGAGGAACAGATTTGGACCAGGATCGCAGTCTCAGCTTTCCTGTATGTGCGTCGCAGCGGCTTCAGAGTCCTGCTGTGCTGATCTGCTCGGGCTTGTAAAAGGTATTTTTAGGTTGGCTCACACCTGCGAGCTGTGTCAGAGCGTGACAAGGAGCACGCGGGACTGGAGGATGGAGCTTTTTGTGAGGGGTTTGGCGTCCACACTGAGTAGGTGCTCCCGGTGCAGGGGGGTGAGCCGGCAGCGCGGCTCCAAGCACAGGCATTTCCAGCCAATCGAGTGGTGGATTTTGCTTTCTGAAACATTACTAGTGCGCAAAGTAACATCTTCAGCATGACTACTGAATTATTTATGGACTAATTTCTCTTGGCAGTATGCTGTAGATATTTTAGATACTTTAAATACTTCTGTTTGTGTGATTACTGTGCTCTTTCTGTAAAATTGGACTTTCAGGACATCGAGCTCCTCGTTAGCATTTTTCCATTTTTAATGGATGCTTGCAAACATCTTGTCTTGCAAATGTATTTCTCGTCAGGGCCTGGAGCCTGGAGTGGGAGAGGCCACTGCTGCTTCTCTGGGTTGCTTGGAGATTCATCTCCTTTTTCTGCACCTTGCCTTTGGGATGATGAGGAGGCTGCAAGATCCTCAGGGACCCTGTGCCCAGTGCCAGGCTCTGCTGGCAGCTCAGTCCCAGCGGAGCGTGGTGAGGAGTGTTCTGGGAGATCTCTCAGCAGTGATGCTAGTGGCACAAGTGTTAATCATCAGTGGGAAATTTGGGTTTTTTATATATATAGGGAGGCACAAATACATCTGGGACAAAGACTGTTTGATGAAAGCACGAAATGGTTGGACTCGATGATCCGGTGGGTCTCTTCCAACCTGGTGATTCTATGATTCTATGAAAGGAAACAAGAGGAGTATCAAGGCAGAATAACCTTCTCTTTACAAAGAGAAACCTTGAGCCTGTGTAAAAAGCTGTAGAATCATAGAATAACCGGGTTGGAAGAGACCCACCGGATCATCGAGTCCAACCATTCCTATCAATCACTGTGAGGCCTTATGCTAAGGTGCCTTTATTTCATTTAGCATAAGCTGCTCAGTGCTTGGGGTGCTCAGTAAATGGCCTCTGGTCTGTAGCCATCCATAATATGCAGATATATAATTGTATGTGTATATATAATGGTATCAAATCCTTTGGCTGCCTTCTCTTTGAGACCATTTTTCTGCCTGCTTCTCCTTAAAAAAAAAAAAAAAATAGTCCTGCTGACATCACTGGGTCAGATTTATCACACAGCCCCAACCACATCCTGAACCCTTTCATTCATCCCTGGCCTCTCCCTGCAGTAACCAGAGGTCACTCAGAAGCTTTGCTGCCTTCCTCGCTGTTGAACTTCATCTGCTTTATTCCTCTCCAGCTGATCAAAAAGGCTTGACCTGTATGTAAAGCCTTTTCCCACGGCAAATAACTCAGCCTCGCTGGCTGGGGAGGGACGGGACGGTGGGGTGAGTGGGGAGGCACCCAGACGATACGCCCCAGACACCCAGTTTGGGGTGCACCAACCCCCAGCTGACTCTGCCTGCACGACAGCAATTTGAGCTAAAGAGGCTTATGGGCCATTGAAACCTCCGTCCTGGCAAACAGCCACTTTAACAGATTGGATGAGCCTGATTCCCAAAGGAAGGGGAGGAGGACATTTTTCATTAGAAAATATAAAATATAGACGTTATAACCTGCTTTTATTTCATTCCTCTCACACTGGGAGACTCTTCAGTGTCATCTCCTTGGAGAGATGCCACAGCCTCGCCGTGTGCCTCTTCTCCCTTGCTCGCTCTCCATGGAAATGGGTGTCCGAGAGCAAATCTTCTGTGTCCAGTGCCTCTCACGCCTTCTTATGTTTTCTTATGTCCTGGTATAACAGTCCAGCAAATTTATCGCTCAACTGGATCCTTTTTTTCTTTTTCTGTTATTCCCAATTTTGACTCAGTGAGTTATAGAATCTTTGCTGGCTGCTTCCTTGTGCGAGACTTCTGTCATTGACTCTGTTTCAGGAAAACAACTACAGATCTCAGATTCTGGGGTCTGCGGAGCTGAATGCAAGAAAACACAGCTTTAAGGGTTCAAAAAGCTCATCCTGTCTCACTTGAGCAAAATCCCTCTAAATCTGCCTTTCTGGATTGAGATGTTTTAGATCCTGTAAATTCTGTTTCCTCAGTGAAATGAGTGAGCAGCCGATGCTGTAGCCAGGGACACGGCGCTGGGTGATGGGGATATTCCTCTCCCTGCAGTTCACACGGAGAGAAGCTGTGGGTCTGCAGGCTCTGAGCCATCGGGTGTCCACTCTCTGCTTTTTGTAGTTCCCCTCTGCAGATAGTTAATGCTCTCAGACATACCGAAAAGCTGCTTATTTGATTTTGGTTTAGTGCTACAAAGTCAAGTGTAAATAGCCTTTTTTTGTGGTGGGCAGGAGGATAATGGCATCTCCAAAGGAGTTCTTCCCGAGCAGGGACCCGGGCACTGATGTAATGGTAGGAAGGATGTGATCGCGTGGCTGCACTGAACGGGTAAAATTTTAATTGCATTATGCGTACACAAGTACTTTGAGGCTGTTCCCACACTGGTTTGTGTCACTAAAACTCCATTGACTGCGCTGGAGTTACGGAATCACTTCCAGCAGGAAAAGATCAAAGCCAAATCACACAATAGTGCTGTTTGTATCTTAAAAAATAAATAAATAAGCATTGTCTGTGTGGTGATGGCCTGTTACCCAAGGCTGGTTGTGATTCAAAGCCCTGTGTTGCTGCTTGCTTCCCAAGGACTGGCTACAGGAGCCCTGTTCGCCCCAAACCCTGAGCTGAGGAGGTTCAGGCGTGACGACCGGTGTGGGCAGCTCCAGGCTCTCACTCATGGCTGTTCCCTCCTAGCACCTCACCAGCACTTCTTCGGGGCTCAAAGCCACTTTCTTCTGTTCCCTCTTGCGTATTTATTACTTTTCTTTAGAAATTTGGTAGTAATGTGAAGTCCCTTTTGGGATAAATAGCAATGTCTGTGTTTCTGTGGTTGTGGTGCTGAGCTTGCTTGCTTCTGGGGGCATGAACCTCAGCAGGGCGGTGAATTCACCACAGGTAACAGCAGTGGGGCAGAACCACCAGTCCTTCCACTGTTCTTGAGACTGAGGTGATGGCAGCAGGTGGTCCTGGTGCGCTCTGGGCTGTAATGCTGCTTTGCTGATGGGGAAACCCATGTTGGCTTTGTAAAACCTATTATTATTTCTTTTCCTCATCACATGAGAAATATATTCGCAGAGCGTGTGACCATGAGGTGTTCATCCGCTCAGCTCAACTTGTCGGAGCAGGCTGGGAGCTGGGGCAGCCCTGAGCCCTGTTTCTGCAGGTGGGGGAGCAGCAGCGTCCCCCGGGCTGGGAGGATGCTGGGATGTTCCTCCCAAATGCACCTGGGCCCCTCTCCTGGCTGCCTTCCCAAGGCACGTTTGCTGCCTTGAGCAGATCAAGTACGGGCTCATCACGAATCATTTTGGGATTAATATCAAGATTAACTGTTGCAAGAGCTGGATGAGCCTTGCAGTTCAAAAATCGAATGTGAGCAGAAATGGGGGTTGGTGACTGGTTACAGCTCTCAGGCTGAACAAGAGGATTCAGAAGGCGCTGAGAGCTTCCCTTGGCTGGGTAAGTTCACCCTTGAGAACAGGATCTTGTTCTTAATGTGTATGTTTAGTCTTCATTAGGTTATTAGGTAAAAGTAGGAAAACATGAACAGAGGACTGTGTGAACCTTCTCCTTACCCCTGCATTTCTACTTGCCTTTCCCAGGGACCCAGAACACTTGTTCACTGCATTAGGGCAGAAAACTAAGGGGATTTATGCTTTTTCCTTCTGATATTATTTCCCATTGCTGTCATTTCCATCGCTGTGATGATCTCCCATGTGCTGCAGTTACTTAAAAAGAGTCACTAACAAGAAGTATTTATGGTTTGGGTTTCTTTGTCACTTAATCATAAAGGATCGTGGACTTTGCGGTCACAGGAATCTCGAAGTTCACTGTGGAAATTTGCTGACCTCCCTCAGCAGTAGCTTCCCTTGAGCAGGAAAAAGTGAATCTCTGTCTTGCAGTCAAACTGATTTATTTAATCCAGTTGATGTGGTTATGAACGAAGGATTTGGACACCCGTCCCACAGATGTGATCTGCTGCTTGACAAAACCTTCAGCTCAGTGGGAAATAATAATATAATAGTGATATAGGCCTGACACAGGTCAGAGGGATGCAAAGTCAGTAGAGGTGTAATCACACTTTCTTTATTATCTGCATTATAACTGAAATAGGTTTATTCCTGTACTGCACAGGGTCTGACTTGCTACACNTAATGGTAGGAAGGATGTGATCGCGTGGCTGCACTGAACGGGTAAAATTTTAATTGCATTATGCGTACACAAGTAGTTTGAGGCTGTTCCCACACTGGTTTGTGTCACTAAAACTCCATTGACTGCACTGGAGTTACGGAATCACTTCCAGCAGGAAAAGATCAAAGCCAAATCACACAATAGTGCTGTTTGTATCTTAAAAAATAAATAAATAAGCATTGTCTGTGTGGTGATGGCCTGTTACCCAAGGCTGGTTGCGATTCAAAGCCCTGTGTTGCTGCTTGCTTCCCAAGGACTGGCTACAGGAGCCCTGTTCGCCCCAAACCCTGAGCTGAGGAGGTTCAGGCGTGACGACCGGTGTGGGCAGCTCCAGGCTCTCACTCATGGCTGTTCCCTCCTAGCACCTCACCAGCACTTCTTCGGGGCTCAAAGCCACTTTCTTCTGTTCCCTCTTGCGTATTTATTACTTTTCTTTAGAAATTTGGTAGTAATGTGAAGTCCCTTTTGGGATAAATAGCAATGTCTGTGTTTCTGTGGTTGTGGTGCTGAGCTTGCTTGCTTCTGGGGGCATGAACCTCAGCAGGGCGGTGAATTCACCACAGGTAACAGCAGTGGGGCAGAACCACCAGTCCTTCCACTGTTCTTGAGACTGAGGTGATGGCAGCAGGTGGTCCTGGTGCGCTCTGGGCTGTAATGCTGCTTTGCTGATGGGGAAACCCATGCTGGCTTTGTAAAACCTATTATTATTTCTTTTCCTCATCACATGAGAAATATATTCGCAGAGCGTGTGACCATGAGGTGTTCACCCGCTCAGCTCAACTTGTCGGAGCAGGCTGGGAGCTGGGGCAGCCCTGAGCCCTGTTTCTGCAGGTGGGGGAGCAGCAGCGTCCCCCGGGCTGGGAGGATGCTGGGATGTTCCTCCCAAATGCACCTGGGCCCCTCTCCTGGCTGCCTTCCCAAGGCACGTTTGCTGCCTTGAGCAGATCAAGTACGGGCTCATCACGAATCATTTTGGGATTAATATCAAGATTAACTGTTGCAAGAGCTGGATGAGCCTTGCAGTTCAAAAATCGAATGTGAGCAGAAATGGGGGTTGGTGACTGGTTACAGCTCTCAGGCTGAACAAGAGGATTCAGAAGGCGCTGAGAGCTTCCCTTGGCTGGGTAAGTTCACCCTTGAGAACAGGATCTTGTTCCTAATGTGTATGTTTAGTCTTCATTAGGTTATTAGGTAAAAGTAGGAAAACATGAGCAGAGGACTGTGTGAACCTTCTCCTTACCCCTGCATTTCTACTTGCCTTTCCCAGGGACCCAGAACACTTGTTCACTGCATTAGGGCAGAAAACTAAGGGGATTTATGCTTTTTCCTTCTGATATTATTTCCCATTGCTGTCATTTCCATCGCTGTGATGATCTCCCATGTGCTGCAGTTACTTAAAAAGAGTCACTAACAAGAAGTATTTATGGTTTGGGTTTCTTTTTCACTTAATCATAAAGGATCTAAAAACCCTCGTGGACTTTGCGGTCACAGGAATCTTGAAGTTCACCGTGGAAATTTGCTGACCTCCCTCAATAGTAGCTTCCCTTGAGCAGGAAGAAGTGAATCTCTATCTTGCAGTCAAACTGATTTATTTAATCCAGTTGATGTGGTTATGAACGAAGGATTTGGACACCCGTCCCACAGATGTGATCTGCTGCTTGACAAAACCTTCAGCTCAGTGGGAAATAATAATATAATAGTGATATAGGCCTGACACAGGTCAGAGGGATGCAAAGTCAGTAGAGGTGTAATCACACTTTCTTTATTATCTGCATTATAACTGAAATAGGTTTATTCCTGTACTGCACAGGGTCTGACTTGCTACACATGTTCCTTTTGTCCAATTTTGACAGTGCTGTAGCTATGGCTGAACTGTAGCCTTGGGGCAGTTTCTTTGCAGAGCTTTCTTTTAACAGATGTGCTCACAAAAAGATGCCTGGTGGTGATGCCTTCCAAACAGGTTTGTGATAGTGGGAAGGGCAAGGGTATCTGACATCATGGTTACCTGTGCTGTAGATGAAGGACCTTGTAGTTTTTTTCATTTCCTAAATGAAAACTGGAGGTCAAAAGCGGGGATTGCCCAGGGACCTGAGGGATTCTGGATTTGCTTTGTGTACAAGTTGCTTTCTCCTCCAGCCTTTCATTAAACGTGTAGATGTGCCACTTTGGGACGTGGTTTAGTAGGCGTGGGTGGTGGTGTTGGGCTGATGGTTGGACTCGGTGATCTTGGAGGTCTTTTCCAACCTCAGTGATTCATTGATTTTATTGCAAGCCTCGCTCTTGTGATCTGTTTGCCAGTGTTGCAAACTCCAGATGTCTGTGGATCCCATGTACCTGAACAGACATGCAGAAAGGGCTGGTCCTGGTGCTCCCCAGGCGATACCTGCAGCTGAACTGGGTAGGATTGTGTGGCTGTGGCCAAGCATCCCCCTGTGGCAGCGCTGCCGCAGCTTCACTGCTCCACAACCACCTCTTCAACTTTCTGCTCTCAGCTTGGTTGCGCAGCTGGATACAGAACATTGCTCACAGGCTGGTGTTGAGGGAGTCGGCCTCAAGCTTTCAGTGGGACCAGCAACCGTGGCAAAGCAGGCGGCTCCCTTTGGTGGGCCAGACAGTGTGTGGGAGCAGACACTTCTGAGTGGGACTGGCTGACATGCTTTTGCACAAACAGCTAATTCATCAGTGAATGAAAGGCTCCCTCACTCTCTGCTTTTTGTAGTTTGCTAGTAAAACGGTGTTTGGCAAAGCTGCTTTTCATAGCCTGATGTGGAGAAATATTGAGAAAAATTGCACTCCATCTCAGTTCATCCTAACATCATCACAGCACCATGTTCGATTTTATCAGATGTGGAGATTTCTGGAAAGATGCTCAAAGCTCAGGAGAAAACTGCCCCACGGGTGGGCATTACATCATCTGGATGCTTTTATTTGCTGTGATCATTGCAACTGTTCTCGGAGGACCCATCTTTCAACCCAAAGGGTTTGCTCAGTTGAGAATTTTGGGGAGCGGAGGTGGCTGTGGGATACTGGGCTGGTCTTGGGCTGCAGCGTCTCACCCGAGGGGTGGCCAGAGCCCACAGGAGGGACATGGCCCCAAGCACGAGCCTTGGTCTCCAGGGCTTACTCAGCACCAGTGCTGGAAAAGGCTGTGAGAGGGTCGCCCTGACCCTCAGCCTAACCCAGACGCTGTTCCCAGGAGGAAAAAAGCTGGTTTGTGTTAAAGTCAGTGGTGCTATTGTGTGGGGAGTCCTGCCCCCATGGGACCAGAGCCCCTCTGTGAGTCACTCAGCAGCTCTACAAGCTGGAGCGAGGCCGGAGAGCGAGAGGAAAGGGGCTGCCTGGGCTCCAGGCACAGAAAAGCTTTTTCTTTAAAGACCAGCAGTCCTGACTGCTAGTAAAGTCATAAATAGAGCCGTGGGGCTTAGCAGGAAACCTTAACTGTTTGGATCCCCCCCTGTGCTGCATCTGCTCTGCTCGTTCCTTGCAGGGCTGGCAGATATTGGAGACTCCCTGGCAGGGAGTTGGGGCTGCGCTGCTACTGTAAATGCCACTTACTTAACATGCTAGTGGTGTGCTGGACACCCAAACACGAGTCCCCTGAGGACAACCTCGCCTTCCACCCTGCGACCTGGGCTCCTCTCGCCGCTGGCTGTTTCTGGCTCTGCAAAAGGGCAAAGTTAGACAGCTTGCAGGGACTGTGTTTGGAAAGATGTGCCTTCAGCTGCCTGCCCCTCGCTTTCCCGCTGAGCAGCTCTCGTCCTGTGTCCAGCACAAGCTGGTGAAGGGGTTAGAGATCAAGTCTTGCGTGAGGAGTGACTGAGGGAACTGGGGTTGTTTAGTCTGGAGAGGAGGCGGCTGAGGGAAGATCTTGTCACTCTCTACAGCTCCCTGAAAGGAGGTGGTGGAGAGGTGGGTGTTGGTCTCTTCACCCAAGTGATAGGTAATAGGACAAGGGGGAAGGGCCTCAAGGTACATCAGGGAAGTTCAGATTGGACATTAGGAAAAAATTCTTCACAGAAAGGATTCTCGAGCACTGGAACAGGCTGCCCAGGGAGGTGGTGGAGTCACCATCCCTGGAGTTATTTAAAAAGCAGTTAGATAAGGTTCTTAGGGATATGATTTAGTAGTAGACAGGTGTGGTTGGAGTTGATCTCTAAGGTCTCTTCCAACATAATATTCTATGATTCTATGTACTGTCTTGTGCTATAAAACTTGTCCCCTCGTTTATCTCTTCCATGCACTGCCCTCCTTATGGAAAAGGTGTCACAGGTTTTCTCTGCACTTTTGGTTCCAGTGTAGTTGGAGCAGCACGAGGGCTGGCAGCAGGGTTGGGGGTGTCCCCAGCAGCCCTGTCAGGACCTGAGGCCCCAGCTGTTCCCTTCTCATGCCAGGGCAGCACCCTGTGGGACTGCCCGCTGGGGAATACCCTGGCGCTTCTCTCAGGAGCCACCCTCCTTCCCTGTGAAGCACCCGCAGGCATCGTGACCGCAGGGTGGGGACCCCGCGGTGGCGTGGTCACAGCCTGATACCCCGACACTCCCTTATCCCCACTCTGCAGTCCCTTGTTGGTTTTTCCAGGAAACATTTAAGAGCTGAAATGAAATTCTTTGTCTTGAATCCCCTGTAATTTACCCTGATGTAAATCATAAGGAACATGAACATAAGAATGAGAAGCTGGCATGAAGGCAGAATGTGGTGTTTCAGAGCATGTCTGCACAGAGCTGTGTTGGCTTTGCCTTGCTCCACGTGAGCCGAGGGCTCGCGGCTGGAGCTGGCACTACGCTGTGCCGGGGGCTGTGCCGGGGGCTGAGGCTGCCAGGCAGCCCCCATCCTGCTCAGGGAAGGCAGAGCAAGCTCCTGGGTCCCAGAGCTCCTCACAGAATCTGTCTGCTACAGATCACAGCAGCTGCATCATCTGATGTGCATTTGTACTCAGTTATCCTTTAGGAGTGAGCCGTCTGCTCACCCTTGCAGGGATGTTTTGTCTTTTCTGGTATCTTTTCCACGGATACAGCTCTTCTCAAGCTGGGGTTGTTGGTAGGCAGCCCCGCGGGTCAGCAGAGCTGACAAGGGAAAGCGCATCCTCCCCTTCCCGATGGACACTGAGCGCCGTGCTGCCCATGGCATGAGCTGACCGCACCCTCCTGGCTCTTGCAGAGTTTGCTGTTTCACTCGTGGAGAAGATGCAGGCTCAGGAAATCCTGCGGAGCCTGCGGCTCCCCGAGTTCGATGACCTCAGCCAGTTCTTCCGCAACCTGCCAGCCACGGCCCTGGTGGGCATCGGTGCCTTCGCGGCCGTCGTCGCCTACTGGTTCGCCAGCCGGCCCCGGGCCGTAAAGCCGCCCTGCGACCTGCGGATGCAGTCGGAGGAAGTCGAGGTGAGGCCAGGGGTGGGTTTCATCCAAGATTTGCATGTGTGGAAGTGACCACGGGGGATGCCGGGAGGTACTTTTGTTTGTTTTGAGGGCTCCCCAACCTCATCCTGACACCAGCTGCCTAACAAGCTGTGTCGGGGATCAATTCCCTCCTTCGCTCACCTTTTTCTGTAAACTAGAATACAGCCCGTTAATTTATTCTCGTTGATTTTCAGTACCATTTTGGTCATAGCTTTGCTTAGCCATCCAGGATTGGGAATTGCAGGAGCTGCTGCTGCATGGGATAAACCACTGAACGGCAGCAGCTGATAAGGTCAAATCAGCCGGAACTTCTTGTGTGTGTCCGGTACAGAGTTTGCTGCTGCAAACTTTGTGATAATAAGAAAAAGTAGAATGAAAAACCCGAATCTGCGCTTAGAGGCTGAGGAGTTATTAATTCTCATGCTTGCAGGAAGTTTTAAAGTTTAATGCAGCTGCTCCATTCTAAAGGACAGAAATATTTCTGAAGATTGTTTCCACTTAATATCTGCAAGTGTGATGAAAATTTAAAGCCTTTTGTGTTGTCCCCTCTAAAACCTTCAGCCATCTCTTGTGGGAACGAGCCGAGCCAAGTGCTGCTCTCTCTGGGAAGGTTGTTCTCCATGTTACTGGGGGGCTGAGGTGGATGTGACACCTCTCCTGTCCCTGTGGGTGTCAGGGCAGGAATATGGTGGTGGCTGCAGAGGTCTCTGCGTTTGGGGAGGATGCTGGTTGTGGTTCAGGGTTTCCCCATCTCCTGCCCCTCGGGGGGTGGTGGTGGCTGTGTCCCATCATGTCACCATGTCACGCAGGGCCTGGATGGAGCACGCCGGTCGGTGATCGGGGACAACCCACAGCTGCTGACGCACTATTACGACGATGCCAGGACCATGTATGAGGTCTTCAGGAGGGGATTCAGCATCTCTGGTGAGAGCACAGTGGTGAGGAGGACTGGGGACAGAGGTGGGGGACCAGTTGGTATAGAAGCCCAAATGGTGCGGGAGGCTCCAAGGCTTAGGGGAGCTTGGAGAGACGAGAGGCTGAGGGAGCGTGGGAGCCCATAAAAGTGCAGGAGGCTCGGATGGTGTCGAGGCCCTTAGGGACTCCAGCGCCAGAGGAGCGTAGGAGGCCTGCTACACGTGTTATTTTTGCCCTTGATGCTGTTAAATTTTACTCTGCAGCCTCTTGGTATCATGAGATCATTTTGCTGCCACTGACAGTTTAACATGCTGAATTTTGCAGAACAGGCAAAGCTGATCACACATCATTCATTTCCAAGATGTGTATGAAGGCTTATGCAGGACTGAGCTGGGAACCCAGCAGAGCTAATTCTTATTTCTTCACGTTGCTGCCTTTTCATCAGTAACGCATCCAGCTTAGCATTCATTCCTCGACAGGGCAGGGTAAAGGGCTCTGCCACAAGCTCTTTGAGAAGCTGATTGCAGCGCATCAGACCATTGCCCTTACCCCGTGGTTGGTGGTACCATCAGAGAGCTCTCACGCGCTTGTGAGGCATCATTTCCCACTCTGAAAAGCCATGACAGCTCTTCTGTGCTCTGTTCTAACCGTTTCTGTGTCCACTGCTTACGACATCCCACCTTGTTGCACGCACCGGTTTTGTTGTCAGGTTATTATTTTCAGTACCTCCAAAAGCCTGGGTGGAATTGCAAATATTCCAGCTTGCAGGACAGGGTTAAATAAAGAACTCGGTAGGTGATTGGACGGATGGGTCTTGTGCAGGTAAGTACAGTTAGAAAATTAATTAAACTTCCCAGATATTCTCTTGTCACGCAGCGCTGTGTATCATCTTACCCTCCTCCAGAGCAGGCTGTGCTGAAAATAGCACTTTTCACTTTGAAGTGTTGAAATCAAAAGGCAGCGAAAGCGGTGGGAACCGGTGTTTGGGATGAAAGCCCTCGTCAGACAGTAGTGCTTGCACCACCCTCAGAGAAGTGTCCTTTAACGGGTCTGGTTGGGGGCAGACTGCTGCTGTCCCCTCTGCAGCTTGGGGACAAGGACTGAAATGACTGTTTGGGAGATCCCAGCCGATCCCCATAGCTGTGCTCGTGTGTTTAATTTCATGGGGGTTGTTGTGAGCTCTGCCCAGGAGAGAGAGATGACCTGATAAGAGATTTACTCTGTGAGGGCTCTGCTGCATCCCTGCT
>WAAB01002860.1:1588-11836 GCA_013389865.1 Piaya cayana
AGCTCCTCTTAGGTCTCCCCACAGCCTCTTCTCCACTTGAACAACCCCAACTCTCCCACCCTGTCCTCATAGCGGAGCTACTCCAACCCTCAAATCATCTCTGTGACCTCCTCTGGACTCCTGTAGTGCTGGAGCTCCAGGGAGAGGCTCACAGCGCGTGTTTCCCCATGGCAAATGAAAGATTTGCTCTGCAACAACTGTCGTCAGACCACGCAGGCAGGGATCGGAGCTACTCCAACCCTCAAATCATCTCTGTGACCTCCTCTGGACTCCTGTAGTGCTGGAGCTCCAGGGAGAGGCTCACAGCGCGTGTTCCCCGTGGCAAATGAAAGATTTGCTCTGCAACAACTGTCGTCAGACCACGTAGGCAGGGATTGGGATGCAGGAGTCAGCCTACTGCAACTCGTTGAGGTTTCTATAATTGAGATTTTTTTTCTTGCTGATGGAATCTGAGTCCGGCGCGGGTTTGCTGGGAGGTGGAGGAATACTCTCTGCGGCAGGGATCCGCATTATGAGGATGTTGAGTTGGAGTCGTTACGGTTCTGTGTGACTCATCCTTTTGGGAGATGAAGAAAGTTTCTTGTCTCTCTTATCTCGGGTGGTGCAGGGAAATCAGTGGAAGGGCTGGGTACCAGCTCGAGGCAGAATCCTTCCCTGCCCTCCGACGCCTGCTCCAGCGCTGCCAGCAGCGACCTGGGGTTAGGGAGCTGCGGTGGCAGAAGAATTCATCATCAGCCACGATGATGTTGGTGTGTAGGGGGGCAGAGGGCACAGGTCTGAGCATCCTATTTCCTCACCATGTTTTGGAATAGAATTGTAGAATAGTTTGGGTTGGAAGGGACCTTAAAGATCATCTAGTTGCAACCCCTCTGCCATGGACAGAGACACCTCCCACTGGATCAGGGGCTCCGAGCCCCATCCAACCTGGCCTTGAGCCCCTCCAGGGATGGGGCAGCCAAAACTTCCCTAGGAAACCTGTTCCAGCTCCTCCTCACTCTCCTGGTGAATAAATTCTTCCTAACATCAAGCCTAAATCTGCTTCGGTTTAGTGATTGATAGGAACAGTTGAACTTGATCTGGTAGGTCTCTTCCAACCTGCTTATTCTATGATTCTCTCCAGTTCATACCCATTCCTCCTCGTTCTGTCATTACAAGCCTTTCTGAATAAGTTTGAAGGGTTTTTTTCCCCCCTTATTTTTCTTCCTATCAGCTGGGCTTTTGATCAGAGTCTCATCAACTTCATAATATGGGATGACAAGCGTTAAATAAGGACTTCGTGCGCGATTGTGCTTCAGCAGTGGCGTTTTCGTGTGGGGCATCGCTGAAAAACCACCTTCCAGGCTCTAATCCCCTGTTTTCTTCCAGGTTTCTGTAGGCTCGGCTCACTCGTTGAAAGATGGGAGAGATTGAGGGGACCTACAGAGTCCTGCAGACCCCCGGCTCGCGGTTGGGCGTCCAGAAGGGCGCGGGAGTGAGCACCTTGGAGCCGGGGCAGAACCTCTCCACGGCCATGGCCTCCTCGCCCGCCAAAGCGCACGAGCGGGACCTGCCCATCAAAATCAAGATGTTGGACAACACGGTGGAAGTTCTTGACATTGAGGTGAGAGAGGTTTTAAACCCTGTTTCGAGTGCTCGTAGCCGCTGATGACGACGAACTCACAAGATGTGGTGCCCTCCAGCGCTGGGGTTCTCCAAGGTGGTGTCTGAATCGAGATCCCTGTGGGGCTTTTACCTGCTTACAAGTAGTTAAATAAGCAGCACGTCTTGTTGTTTAGAAACTTCTAAATATAGCAGATGTTTTATGTTTCTGACAGACTTTGAAGACAATCACATGCTGTAACTAGAAGCTTTAGCTGTTATTTGCTTTGGGGGAACACCAACCGTCTGCTGCCAAACCCTTCTCGCTCGCCGAGCCGTGTGCAGCTTGGTCAGTTTGGCAGCTGGGTGAGGAGAAAAGGGTTTGTTTGGTTTCTGCTTTTTATTAGTTATTGTAAAGGTTTGTGTCCTCTTTGACATTGAGGGGCTGGAGCGCGTCCGGAGAAGGGAACGGAGCTGGGGAAGGGGCTGGAGAACAAGGTTCTGAGAGCAGCTGAGGGACCTGGGGGTGTTTAACCTGGAGAAAACAAGGCTGAGGGGAGACCTCATCGCTCTCTGCAACTGCCTGAGAGGCGGTTGTGGTGAGGTCGATGCTGGGTTTGTCTCCCAAGGGATGAGTAATAGGATGAGAGGAAATGGCCTCAAGTTGCAGCAGGGGAGGTTTAGATTGGACATCAGGAAAAATTTATTCACAGATAGGGCTCTGGGGCCCTGGCAGAGGCTGCGCAGGGAGGTGGTGGAGTTCCCATCCCTGGAGGGGTTTGACAGGTGGGTGGATAATGTGCTCAGGGATCTGGTTTTGTAGTGGCCAGGCATGATTGGCCTCAATGATCTCAAAGATCTTTTCCAACGAAATGATTCTGTGATTTTCCTAACTTCCACCTGGCTCTCCTGTGGCAGCTGGAGCCGCTGTGTTGTCTTTGATCTCCCACTGAGGGGAAACTCTTCATCTGTGCTTGTGTCTGACAACCTCGGAATCTTTTGGGTCCCCTTCCCTGGAGGGATTTAAGGGCCGGGTGGACGAGGTGCTGAGGGACATGGGTTAGTGATTGATGGGAATGGTTGGACTCGATCATCTGATGGGTCTCTTCCAACCTGGTGATTCTATGATTCTTTTTCACGTGGCCTGGCTGGTGCTCGGGTGGCCTTGTGCTCCCATCCTGGAGCTGTGCACTCACATCTTCATTGTTTTCCAACCTTCAAGCACCCTCCCTCAGTTCTTGCCTGTGCGCAGGACAGTTTCGTGCTTCTCACAATACCTTGTTTTTTGAAACCACCTTCACCTGGTCCTCCTCGACCTGCTGGAACAGTCTTGACTGTATCCTTCCAGTTATCTTCACCTCCCACTGGATCAGGGGCTCCCAGCCCCATCCAACCCGGCCTTGAACCCCTCCAGGGATGGGGCAGCCACCCCTGCTCTGGGCAACCTGTTCCAGTCCCTCCCCACCCTCAGTGTGGAGAAATTCCTCCTTATGTCTAATCTAAATCTGCCCCTCTCCAGTTTATAACCATCATCATTGTAATAATGAAGAAAATAAAAGAAAGTAATATGTAGAAATATGAGATCATGCCCCCACCCTTCAGTGAGTGGCCTTTCTGGATCCCAGTGCCTCATGCGATCGCTACTAGAGACAAACACTGTCTCAAAACATGCAGTTCACTTTCAGAAAATGAAGTTACTCAGACTAGATTGAGTTGGAGTCAGAAAACTAATTTTAATTTAGGTCAAACCACAAGTTTCCCACGGTGAGAACCATGTTGTTTTTTCTCTTTTTACCTGCAAAGCTCCCTCTACCTGCAGCACCCACAGGGAAGCCTGAATTTGGGTGGCGAGCGTGATGAGGCCGTGGTTAATGTCGTATTCCTCTTTCTGAGGGCAATCGGAACCAAACAGCTCACAAACCTTTCCTGGTGGTGTGAGTGGGGAGGAGGAGAGCCTTTGTTCACCTGCAGAGCATGGAGAACAAGTCCCATAGTCAGCAGCCATAGTGTTCAAACCCTGCTGAGGTGCTGCTGGTGTCTCCTTTTGCTTCTGTCCCAACGAGGTGGCAAATGAAGGTGAACACGAGTGTGATATTAAGCTGTAACCCTCTGCCTCCTGTTCTCTTGGGGTCAGCAGGGCCTGAGTGCTGCTCTTATGGATGCGCAGCTGATGATTCTCCATTAGGTTTCTGCGTTTGCTGCGTGAGTGTTATGGACTGGCGCAGGCCTGGGTCTAAAAACCGAGAGAAATTCACTGTTAAGCAGCTGTCCTGGAGGAACCAAGGCTCCGGTCACGGCGCCACTGCCTGCTCTGTTTGCTTGTACAGTTTTTTCCACCGAGTGTGGAAGCAAGAGGTGGTGTTGTCTCTGTTATTGGGGTTGTTCGTGGGGTTGGGGTTTATTAATTCAGGTCAGCGTAATGGGGTGTCGAGGCCTTGTGCCGTGGGCACTGCTTCAAGTGGGGATGGGTCAGCAAAAGGCTGGGCTTTGCCTCTCTTCCAGCTGTTTTCCTTCTGTCTGTAAGCAGTGTGGAAAATAACTTTATCATGGACAAGAAGAAGTGGCCTCAAGCTCCACCAGGGGAGGGTCAGGCTGGACATGAGGAAAAAAATTTTCCCAGAAAGGGTGATTGGTCAGTGTCAGAGGCTGCCCAGGGAGGGGGTTGATTCCCCTTCCCTGGAGGGGTTTAAGGTGTGGGTGGACGAGGTGCTGAGGGACTTGGGTTAGAGATTGGTGGGAATGGTTGGGCTCCATGATCCTATGGACCTCTTCCAACCTTGTTTTCTGTGATTCTATGATTCTATGGAGAGAAGCGGCGTGTTGGTGGGAGAGGCCTCCAGAGTGGGACCTTGGCCTTGCGCGAAGGGAGGCGGATGCAGGGCCTGGAGTGACAGGATGAGGGGGAAAATGGCTTTAAATTGCAAGGAGGATGATTTAGATTGGACATTAGGAAGAAATTGTTGATGCTGAGGGTGGGGAGGCCCTGGCCCAGGTTTCCCAGAGCCGGGGTGGCTGCCCCATCCCTGGAGGGGTTCAAGGCCAGGTTGGATGGGGCTTGGACCCCCCTGATCCAGTGGGAGGTGGAACTGGATGAACTTTGAGGTCCCTTCCACCCCAAACCACTCCATGATTCTATGATTCCAGCTCTCACAGCCTGTTTTCATGCAGGAGATGCTCCAGCCTGTTTCCCTAAGAACATTGTCAGGGCTGAAATAGAAACCGTGCAGCTTAAAATGCTGTTTTAGAGCAGTTTAGGGTAAAATATGTATCCGTTAAAAAAAACAAGCGCACCGTGGGCACTGACAGACATTTCTGATGATCCTTCGAGAGGCCGTCCCTGCTGAGGGCTGCTCGAGCTTTGGCCTGAGCTGCCTCCTGCCTCTCCCTTTGCCTGCTCAGACCTTCCCTTCAGAAAGGGCTTTTTTTTTTCCCCCTTCTGTACTGTAAAAGCATTAACAGCTTAAATATGTGGGAAGTGGGAGGGCAGGCTCCTTCGGAATCCTATTAAGCGCCGTGCCGAGGGAACCGAGATGCTGCGTGTTAGGTCCGTGTTGTTCTTCCTCGGCTGGGAAGAAGCAGTCAAAATTCCAGAAGGAATGGGAGCCAGATGTTTGTCATTGCTGCGCTTCGGCTCTCCTAAATATGGCAAATAAGCTGCCTTAAGACTTATTTTTGTCCGACCTCAGCAGAGAAAGTTAGTAATTCACCGTTTAAAATGCGAGTTATTATAGGGTTTAAAAAGGAACTAATTGAAGCTTTGTGTGCTGCCCGATTCTGCTGGGTATTTTTTTTTTTTAAGCCTGTTATTTTGTGCCTGGGGACTCGACTTTTTCGATGCTAAGTACGAATGTGGGATTGGGTGGGGAAAGGTAAAATGACACAAGGACATTGAGGGGCTGGAGTGTGTTCGGAGAAGGGAACGGAGCTGGGGAAGAGGGTGGAGAACGAGGTTCTGAGAGAAGCTGAGGGACCTGGGGGTGTTTAGCCTAGAGTAAAGGAGGCTGAGGGGAGACCTCATCACTCTCTGCAGCTCCTGGAGGTTGTGGTGAGGTGGGTGCTGGGCTTTTCTCCCAAGTAACAGGCGATAGGATGAGAGGGAATGGCCTCAAGTTGCACCAGGAGACCTACAAATTTGGCATCAGGAAGGATTTCTCCACCAAAAGGCTTCTCAGGCCCTGGCAGAGGCTGTGCAGGAGGTGGTGGAGTCCCCATCCCTGGAGGGGATTCACAGATGGATGAATGAGGTGCTCAGGAATCTGGTTTAGTAGTGGACAGGAACAATTTGACTCGATCTCACAGGTCTTTTCCAACCAAATGATTCTATGAACTGCAGCCATTTTATCAACAGACGTTTTAGGGGTGTGTTTATGTTTTGTTTTGTTTTAAGGGACTTAAATTGTATTTTAAAAACAAATTTACTTATTTACATTTCTCTGAGCCTTGGTTGTCCCATGACGTGAAAAAAGATTTGAGTTATGCAGCAGCAAAGGAGAAACAATCACAATATTCCTGTCTGAAAATTCTGTTATTTGCACAAATTGTAACCAATAATCACAGAAACAGTTGAGGAAAACGGTGATTACGTGTTATCGCAGCCTTGGACACGCTGGTCTGGCCTGGCTGTGCTGTAGTCTGTGAGCTGCACATGTTAACTTCACTCCAGACTGAGCTGGTGTAAAGCTGAACTCATTTTCTTCTCTTTTATTTATCATAAGTGAGCTGAGAAGTTTCTGTCTGGATCAAAGGGGTTTAAGGGATGGGTGGACGAGGTGCTGAGGGACGTGGGTTAAGTGTTTGATGGGAATGCTTGGACTCGATGATCCAGTGGGTCTTTTCCAATCTGGTGATTCTGTGATTCTAAGTGAAACCAAGCATGGTCCTGGCGTACGTGCGGTGTTACAATTCCTGTGCTTAATTGCTCTTGGGTGCCTTCTGAAGTAACGGGTGAGCAACCCTGTAGAGAAAAGATTGTTTCTTGTTGGTTGCCTTGTTAATAGTCATGGAATGGCTTGGATTGGAAGGGACCTTAAAGCTCATCCAGCTGCAATCCCGCTGCCATGGGCAGGGACACCTCCCACTGGATCAGGCTCCTTCTTAATGTCTAATCTGAATCTTCCTCCTTCCGATTTAAAGCCATTCCCCCTCATCCTATCATAGAATCATAGAATCACCAGGTTGGATGAGACCCACCGGATCATCGAGTCCAACCGTTCCCATCAATCCACTAACTCATGTCCCTCAGCACCTCGTCCACCCATCCCTTAAACACCTCCAGGGAAGGTGAATCAACCATCTATCATGGAACTGTCATTCCACAACCTTGTAAAAAAGCCCCTTCCCAGCTTTCCTGGAGCCCCTTTCAGTGCTGGAAGCTGGTGCCGTCTCTTCTCCAGGCAGAACAACCCCAACTCTCTCAGCTTCTCTTCATAAGGGAGGTGCTCCGAGCCTTTGATTGTGTTTGTAGCCTCCTCTGGACTCGCTCCAACAGCTCCATGTCCGTCCTGTGCTGATTCCAGAACTGAACACAGTATTCCAGGGTTGCCCACTTGTGTAGGAGGGAGACCATGTGAGATATTTAAAGAAATGTGTGTTCTGGGGGCAGTAGCTAGTGTGAAAGGTTTAATTTTTAAGGCTGTGAAGTTGGATGGGGAGTGGGAAGTTTCCATGTGTCTGCTTAGGAAGCAGCAGGGCAGCAGGCCTGAAGCCAGGGGAGTAGGAAAGAGTGGAAAGTGGGAATGGAACAAAGCTTCGGCCTTATCTAATCTGGCCTGTCGGTATTTATTAACCCATCGCCGCGGTATCGCAGCCCTGCTCAAAGTACAGCGATGTTCATAGAATAATAAAACAACCAGGCTGGAAGAGACCCACCGGATCATCGAGTCCAACCATTCCCATCAATAACTAACCCATGTCCCTCAGCACCTCGTCCACCCGCACCTTAAACCCCTCCAGGGCTGGTGACTCCACCACCTCCCTGGGCAGTTTGTTCCAGTGCCCAACGACCCTTTCTGTGAAAAATTTTTCTGATATCCAGTCTGAACCTCCCCTGGTGGAGCTTGAGGCCATTCCCTCTCGTCCTGTCCCCTGTCATGATAGTTTTGAGGCAAAAGCGTAATTCCTGGAGGAAGACCAGCAATTTTAGCCATCTTATTTCATAAACAAAGGGAAGCGGAGCAAGGACTTGGTTTAAAATGGCTTAAAAATATAGTTTTATTTAGAGATGTACACACACGTATGAAGTGATCGTAGAATTATAGAATTATAGTTTGGGTTGGAAGGGACCTTAAAGACCATCTAGTTCCTACCCCCGAGCTATTTCAGCACGAGAGGACTTTTTGAACTCGGGATCATTTTTTTTGTCTCTACCTGCAAACTATCTAAGTGTACATTTCCCGGCCTCCTTCACATAATTGCCTCCCTCTTGGGGATCTTTTCCCATGTCAACAGATGATTGTTTTCCTACTTTTGGGCATCCAGCAAGTCTGGCCTCTCTGGAAAAGCACGTTTGTTGGGTAGAGCTGGTTGACTTGGCAGCGAAGCGCTTCAGGAGTGCTTGAACCTCTAAATGAGCACAGGGTTTAAAGCTAAACTTAATTAAATGAGCCAGAGGCTTACATTTCTGGAATAATTTGTCTGGTTGTGGCTTGATCCTGTGGGAGGTGTCCCTGCCTGTGGCAGGAAGGTTGGAATTGGATGGGCTTTAAGGTCCCTTTCAATCCAAACTGTTCCATGATTCCATGATTCCGTGATTAAATTAAACCCAAAACTAATTCCTGAAATCTTGGGACAAAAAAAAATCTTGGAGAGAGCCTCAGATATTTTACTTTTTTTTTTTAAGTTATGCCCAATATGGGGTTTAATAGTATAACTTAAAATAGCTCAGAGATTTCTATTTGATTTTGCAGCTTCCATACCTGAATAAATCTGGTTTAAGTGTAGACATACTGTGGCACTCAACCTTAAAAAAAAAAAAGAAGTACGTTTTCAAGGTGAAAATGCTGCTATTGGAATTTCTGAAGGAGTGATGGGATGGTGTTCGGGGTGGTGGGTTGTTCCTGAAGTTCAACTTCTGACTGTGACATAAGGAACACAAAATGGCTGCGGCTCCTCGGAGCCTCCTCACCTTAGAGAAATAACTGGTAGCTGAGACCTGGGGGGGTTGGTTGACAGTGACTGAACATGAGCCAGCAGGGGCCCAGGTGGCCAAGAAGGCCAATGGCATCTTGGCTTGGATCAGACACGGTGTGACCAGCAGGGCCAGGGAGGTTCTTCTCCCTCTGCACTCGGCACTGGGGAGACCGAACCTCAAATCCTGGGGTCAGTTGTGGGCCCCTCAGCACAAGAAGGATGTTGAGGCTGTGGAGNCACTATGTGAGAGTGAGGAAAACAAAGACATGTATCTAAAATACAATGGTATTAACCATTTCAAATTGAAATAATTGAAGCTGGAAGGTATTGTTAAATGATCAGATAATCAAAATGAAACAGTATTTAAGCAGTATTTGGCCAGGCAGTTAAAACCAGAGTTGGGTGCATCTATGTTTCTGGGTTCCCACTTCTTTAGGGAATCAGGGACTGGTTTGATTTGAATCATAGAATCACTAGGTTGGAAAAGACCTTTGAGATTGTGTCCATCCCTCCCTGTCTACTACTAACCCAGATCCCTGAGCACCTCATTCACCCACCTGTTAACCCCCTCTAGGGATGGGGACTCCACCACCTCCTGGAAGCCTCTGCCAGGCCCCCAGAACCCTTTTTGTTGAATAAATTGTTTCTAAAATCCAAGTTAATTGATACAATCAAAATTCAAGAAGCTAATAAAGTCCTGTAAAAGAAGCCAGTTATCCTTTTCCAATTAGTGGATTAAAAACTAGATATGGAGCTGTCACATCATCTTGGTTTTGCCATGAAATCAAGAAGTTAACGGATGATATTCCTCTCCGTCCAATATTATTTCCGCCTTTCTAATAGGTGCGACTTAAATGTATTTTCTATGTTCATAAACTCATCTCTTGTTTATATGGGACACTTGATGATATTGGTTAACAGGGAGCTGTGAAAGCTTTTTTTTTCTGTATCATGCTGCCTTTGGCCAGAGATCTAAGAGATGACGAAGGGGCCGGGGATAAACAGAGGAGCCCTGGAACTGAAGTGTTTGTTTACTTCTGGCTCCGAAAGGAAATGACAAATCCGGTGTCCCAGCCACGGTTGGATACCGGTTGCCACGCTTGGAATGGGCCAACAGACAAACACTGTTGTTAGGAAAAGCACTGAAATGCCCTGAAAATGAGGACAGAAAGGAAAATCCTTGACTGGTGAAGGAGACTCCATCAAAATCCATTCTAGAATCATAGAATCATAGAACAACCAGGCTAGAAGAGACCCACTGGATCATCAAGTCCAACCATTCCCATCAATCTCTAACCCATGTCCCTCAGCACCTTGTCCACCCACACCTTAAACCCCTCCAGGGAAGGGGAATCAACCCCCTCCCTGGGCAGCCTCTGCCAGGGACCAATGACCCTTTCCATAAAATTTTTTTCCTAATGTCCATCCTGACCCTCCCCTGGTGGAGCTTGAGGCCATTCCCTCTCGTCCTGTCCCCTGTCCCTTGGCAGAAGAGCCCAGCTCCCTCCTCTCCCAAAGCCTCCTCTCAGGTAGTTATAGAGA
>WAAB01002861.1:0-60512 GCA_013389865.1 Piaya cayana
GATTCTCCTTCCCTGAAGGTGTTCAAGACACAGGTGGGCAAGTTGCTGAGGGGCATGGTTTAGTGTTTGATAGGAACAGTTGGACTCTATGATCCACTGTGTCTCTTCCAACCTGGTTGTTCTTTGATTCTATGATTCTATGAATGGGGCTTCTTTCAAGCATTTCTCAACTAATCTGACCCTGCCCTGGCCATTCTGAACAGATATCAGGTACTGCCTGGAGCAGGGTTGCATTCAGGTAAAGCTTGCAGGCTGAAAATGCAGAAGATTAATCCTAAGGTGAGAATGCGTGTAGCGCTGTTTATTGTGGAGCATTGATCTTCTGAAATTTGGTCTTTACTAACAAAGTTATGCTCCCCTGCAATTGCTGTCATATTCAAATAAATGTTAGCGTAGCAGACGAAGTGGTGACTCCTGGTGTTTACCGATGATGAGGCACTATCTGTGTCAAGTTTATTCTACATTAGTTTCTCCTGGCTATCTACTTTAAATGCTTTTCTGAGTTGAAGACTACTCAATAACACTGCCTTTTGCTCTAGCAGAGGGATTTCGGAGGGCTAGATTATTTATAATGCTTAGCATGGATGGGTTTGAGTTTTATCACTGTCCCCAGAAGAATGTCCTGAGTTGTGTGAAGCACAAGGGAGACATCAATCTACAGTATTTGTTTACTGAACTTATCTCTGCCACCACCTGCTTCGGGGGGGGGGGGGGGGGCTGAAAAATTCGAAGACCTATGTATCTTAGTGTATATATTTTTTGTTTTGCAGTCCAGAGGGCCCTTCAGTTTCCACCTCAGTTTCTCCCTGAGGGAGGGAAACTTCTTAATATACTCAACAATTTTCAGTTTTTCTTTGCAGTATCTCATTGCTGGTCAATTTATAGCCAGCTGTCATTGGTCATATTCTGTTTCAAGAATTTCCCACTAGCAAATTATACATAATATTAGTAATATTTTATTTCAATCATCAGTTATTTAACTGGAACAATTGATTAAGAATGATTTGCTTAATATTTTGACTGTTGGAGCAAAATCAAACCTCACTGTACTCAGTTGATATGTTCCTATCAGAAAGGGGGTTAATTAAACCTGGAATGTATAGAAATACAGTTTCTTGTGATCTGCACCATCCCCATCTCAGTGTCTTACCTGAGCAGTGCCCTAATAGTGACTTGCCATTCTTGTGAGCTACTGGCTTGTGGGTGGGAAAAGGAGGTGTTTACATTGACCAAGTTTAGAAATAAAAATTGTAATCCATTTTCTGCGTTTGAGTCAGCAGTGTGCCCGGGTAGCCAAAAGGGTCAATAGCATCAGAAACAGCATGGCCAGCAGGATCAGGGAAGTGATTCTACCCATGTATTCAGCATTGATGAGGCTGCATCTTGAACACCATGTTCAGTTTTGGGCCCTCTACTACAAGAAAGTCATTGAGGTCCTGGAGGGTGTCCAGAGAAGAGGAACAAAGCTGGTGAAGGGGCTGGAGAACAAGTCTTATGAGGAGCAGCAGAGGGAACTGGGGTGTTTAGACTAGAGAAGAGGAGGCTGAGGGGAGACCTTATCACTGTCTACGACTACCTGAAAGGAGGCTGTAGAGAGGTGGGTGTTGGTCTCTTCTCCCAAGTGACAGGTGATAGGATGAGAGGGAATGGTTCCAAGCAGCACCCGGGGAGGTTCAGGCTGTACATTAGGAAAAATTTATTCAAAAAGGGTTATCAAGCACTAGAACAGGCTGACCACAGAGCAGGTTGTCATTGTCCTTGGAGGTGTTTAAAAGATGGGTAGATTAACTGTGTAGGAATGTGACTTAGTAATGGGACAGGTACGGGTGGGCTTGATGATCCCAAAGGTCTTTTCCAACATACCAGTTCTGTCATCTGGATCTGAATAATAGAATACAGTACCTTTGCCAGGTGTAAAATGTTCACTTAAAGAGTGAAGCTCAGTGAATTAGGTTACTTGAATTATATAACCAGACTTTCAGAAAAATGACATTGGTTCAGTGTTTTGTTTCTTCTTGAGGATGGGGATGTCTTGTTATATTTGATGCCTCAGTATTTGTTTCACTAGTATGGCAACATGCGGAGCATTAGTCATGAGGACCAGCGGTTGCTTCTTTACATTTATTACCTCATAAACAGGGAAAAAAAATTAGATTAAGCCCTTGCATATTAAACTTGTATAATACTAAGGCCTCCACTGACTCTCTTCTGCATAACTGAAAAAAGAGATCCTAAAGAGATCCTAAAGTTTTCAAGAAGCTTCAGATCGATGTCTTAAAATTCTTCTGGAGTCTCAACTGTCACAGTAACGTCATTTTACTGGATTCTGAACAGTTATTTTTTTTTCCAATTCCTCTTACATATTTCTAGATTTTGATCTTTTTATTTTCTACACCCACACAGTAACCATTTATCATGCACCAGAACTCAAATGCTTCTTTGCTTGGTTTTGTGACTGTGTTTGGCATCACTAATGAGCCACTCCAATTCCATCTGTTTGTATCGCTTCTGTTTTCTTTTAGATTTCCTCCTTTGCCTATTGAGTGATGCACTACATTCATTATCTGATCCTAAAACTCTGTAATCCACTTATTTTATTCAGAGCAGGCTTAAAACTCTGCTCAGGGCAAGGCTAGTCAGAAGCTGATTTTTGATGAAGTACACCAAGCCATATTTAAGCAAAATTTGCAAGGTGTATCCTTTCACGTGGATGACTGCAAAGGTTTTGTTCCATGTGTCACACCTGTTACTGAGGTTATTTCAGCACTATGATTCTTCCTGTGTTTGGAGGCAAAATGGTGAGAAATGTGATTTGGGTGATGCCTTTACTGGTGTCTGCATCCTGCTTACTAGTTTCAAAGTACAGCCTGAATGCTCTCTTTTATTTCTTTCTACTAACAAGGTTCTTATTAGAAGTTGTTTCCTGTGCTGTAGTAGACGTAATCTGTTGCTCAGTTTTTCCTTGTGTGTTTTTTACAGAAGAGAAGAGAAAAACAACCTGTACTAGCAACAGTCCCAAGACGCTTCCCAGACTACCTCTCTTGGCAGCATCTTGTGTGTAATTGTGGTCCTGGTCCATGAGGGTCATCAGCTGCCACCTCTTCATCCTGCTGCCATGAATAGGTGCTGAGTAGTATTAACAGCAGTATTACTTTAGCCCTTTCTATGTACTAATTTGTATCTTAGTAATGTACATTACTAATAACATCTTATTTCTGTTTGATAATGGAAATAAGTCAAAAAACCTATTATAAATAGATGCTCTAAGCCTGAATTTTTAGAAGTGATTTTTGCATTTGTGGTTTTCTGTCCACCACAAAGAGTAACTTTTTCATACTTCAGCATAAGAGAAAATATTTTTCCGTAGGAATATAACTGAACAGCTAAGACTGATAACTCATTCCGCTTGCAGCAGTAGACAGTCAGTGGATTACCACCTCAGTTTAAAACTATACTAATATTGATTGGAGAACTGAGGTTGTAGAATGTAAGACCCCTTTTTTCTTTTCATAAATCTGTTTCTGCCTTATTTCAAGCTAGATGAAAACAGCTGCATATCTAATAAATTATGCATTCAAAGAGTGCTCTGACACTATACTCTTCAAAACACAGTTAATTTTAATTTCTCGTGCAATTTTTGTGACAAAAACAATTGATGGTGCTTTGTTTCCTCCTGTAATTTTCATTGTAATTTTGACAGTGAAATATAAGAGAATGTTAAGTAGTATATTAGACAGCTGATTTTGAGGTAATTCTTATACAGACTATGACAGAAGATGTATCCCATCTATTCTATATTCAGTATTTAATGAAACAAATCCAAAAGATAGTGTGATGGGTATACTGAAAAGAACAGAAAATAATTTGGATGTACTGCCATGCTGTGCTGCTTTCTTTCAGTGGGAGGTCTTCAGGTATCTTTCTGTTTTGTGATGTAGTTAGTAAGGCAGACAGCTTAATTTAAACATTTCTTTAGTGATATTTGTAAAGTCCTTCTTATTGGAGCTATGCTGATTAACTCTAAAGCAGGGGTAATGCTCTTAACACCAGTGTTTAGAGGCTGAGGTATGTGGTAGAAAGCATGTGTCCAAGAGAAATCACAGCAGCAGCAGATATGCAGCATTCAAATGACATTCTCAAAAATAATATTAATATATCAAGTGGATAAATGCTTGGATAGCAGCTGAAGTTGAGAGTAGCATCAACAAAATTTCTCTACTCTAACTTTTAACCTTAGAGATCTGCAAATCCTTGTTCTCCTAGTACCTGCTCTATCATTACTGCAAAACCTGGCCTGACTCTGACTCCTGGCATCTGCCAATACAAATGAAGAATAACGATCTGTGAAACTTTTCTGGACTTTAAGAATGTTGCTGTTCAAACCTGCAAAATAGATGAGTTGTGAAGGGTATTTTCAAAATTGAAACTTCATGCTAATATGGAAAATTTTTTTTGTCCTGCTCGTTTCCTTTTGAAAAAGAAAGACTCCTTTATTCCTTAAGGTGGCAAGCAGCGTAAGATTCTTTAATTCAGAAACAAACAGCTGTTAACTGTCACAGTAGGGATTGAGAGAACCTTTTTTTTTTTTGTTTCATACTGGCAGTGCCAGTCAAGTCCCAACGTTACTCACAGCTGGGTGACTCGCAGATTACTTGTCTATAACTACCTGCTGGGAAAATCAACTAGAAAGTGTGCTTTAAAAACCTGTATCTCAAATACAGAGAAGTGCAGATATGAGATACTTTTCATTCTTTGGAAAGATGCACAAGGGACACCTCTCTGCAACTGTTCCTTAGGTTTGAGAGCTGCAAAACATTAGAGGCACTCTTCATACAGTACACATCTTTAAAATCAGATGTATGCTTCAAAACAGTAATTTTATTTCCACTGTTAATAAAAGCAATAAAATTCTAATGATAAACAAAAACTCAGCTCAAATCTTAAGGATGCTTTTACAAAATAAATCCTGTGGTTCCTTATTCTTTCTCCTGTGAGATTTGTGCAATTGTTTCTCACCATAAATCTTGCAACTTGTGCAAAATGACACTTAATAACTGGAGTTTTCAGTTTTTTCCTCTGGATTGATAATTTTGGATTACTCTGTTTAAATGAGATGCTTGCATTAAGGTAAAATTTAAACTCTTAAATTGGACAAAGTAAGAAGGATCAATGAGATGGTTATAACCTACAGAAGTTTAGCTGGTTTTCATGATATTCAGTATTTCTGAGCTGGATGTTATTCTTAATTAAAAGAAGAGGTAGATATATAAAATATATCTTTCCTACATGTCATTTGATTTACGGGAAATGTTCTCATGGAAAATTAAAATGTAAGTTTTCTCCTCTCTATAAACAGGCAATAAGAAATATCTTTTAATTATTCCATATTCTTGAATTATTCTCTTCATTATGTGAAACCTGGTAAAGAGAAGAGACAAAAGATGCTGATACTGATTGTGAAAGCTGGTTGCTTGAAGTCTACATAATATCATCCCTTTGTTGTAATTCAGAAAGAAGATTTTATTCCTTTTCATGACTGGATTTTAAGTGTATTATCATCCTATAATATTGGATTGGGAGAAACAGCTTGGAAAACATTTTCTGTAGCTTAGAAATCTTTGCTGGAGATACATCAAAGTTAATGAAATGCCTGTTCTTCAGGCCTGAGAATGTCTACGATTTAGCTTAATCACACATTACATTTTTTGTGATACATCTAAGCAAATAATGCCTTTAGCTGTTTAAGACTTCTTTCTTTCAACATTTGTCTGTTGCATTGTTTCCTATGAAGCGTAATTTAGGTAAGTAACATTCCATGTAAAATGGAACTTCAAAGCTTTTCAATAATTATAAACATTTTTAAATAACCAAACTACTTTTATTATAGTACTGTTGTGCTCCACTTTGCTGAGTTTCCACATCCACCTGCCCTGTGTGCAGTAATTGTTTGATGTGTTCTGTTTATTTAATATCCATGTACTACCTTTGTATCACCTGTGAGTGTTACACAACAGTAAGCACTGTGTTTTTAAAGGTACGCACTGCAGTTCTAGCTTGGTGGCCTAACAGTTTCCTAAGAGTTGAGGTTTTTACGAACATTGGAAATATGTTACTCCATGCTGTGGCCTTGGAGCACTGCATCCTAGGCTGAAAATAGCCGCCTGAAATCTTTCAGTGCACTGACATGTGTCTGGGCGGCATGGTGGAAGCAGCTTCTTGGATATAGTAGTGTTGTACCAGCCACTGTGCCAGAACAACCCAAACTGTGCTAATTGACAGCCAGTAGAAATTATGTGTTTTTAGAAAGTTTGACACTTGGGTGGTTGTGAATACCACCAGCTAGTGTGGATCTAAACACCGTTCTTCTCCAGTAGACCTGTCTACAAGACCTGTGATTTTGTTGAATGCTTGAGTTAACTGGTACCTGCACCCTTTCTCCGAATGGCTTTAGGAAGAGTTTGGAGACATTTCTCAGTTATCTCAATATCAGCTCTTTCTGTTTAACTTTTTACACCGTACTGAGGCATGATTATTGTGTCCTGAAAAATGTGACGTAATCTACATCATGCCAGAGTTGAGGAACATCTGTTCAGGTGGAAAGGCAACAAAAATGAAGAGTGTTTCCTTGATGCAACATATTAAAATGTTTTTTTCAGGCTGAATAATACTAATTTCAAAATGTATGCTGTTTCCCTATGTAGTTTTACTTCAATGAGCTTACTCTGTTTTCAGTGCAAACATTTCCTTATCCGGTAATAAGTACTACCTGTGTTTACAAGAGACGAGTGACTCTACATAACGGAGAAGCGAGATCTCTATTCTATAAAGTAAAAACACAGTCCTATAGGACCATTAAAGGAAAAGCACCTTCTCTTGCAGAATTCCTTTATCATATGTAAGGCAAAGGTAAACTAACACACGTTTGTTTTTCTTTCTGACAAGGCTGTGAATGCAGTCAGAAGCAGTGTTGTGACTTTTTCTGAGTGATAACCAAAACTAGAGCAAGGGGGGTTTAACAGCAAGCTGAACTTTCTTGTAAGTAGAGGCAAGACTCTGGTTACTGTACACCATACCACTCTCACAGCAATCCCACTTTTCTCTATTAGAGGGGTGAGTGTTTTGTGATGAAAACCCATTCATTTTGCAGCTAGCTCTTAGAATCATAGAATCATAGAATTACCAGGTTGGAAGAGACCCACCGGATCACTAAGTCCAACCATTCCTATCATTCCTATATTTCTCCAAAGCATTTTTTTTCCTGTTGTTACAACCTCTGATAAAATGCTATTACTGGAGAAATTTGAAGACTGTTTTTTTGGCTATTTTTACCTTACATTTCAGAAAATCTCTGCTAGCATATGTTAGCAAAGAATAAGAACTCCCTTGTAGAAAACAAGTACTAGTAAACGCTAGTAGAACTCCCCCATCTCTCTCCCCACTAACCATCTCTGTAAAATTTCCTGTCCACAAAGAGATGTTCTACATCCAGCATTACTGACATCAACTTTAGATAAAAAAGAACCTGAAACATTTGTGATCCTGAAAACATAGCATTTTGCTCTGTTTGTAAGTCTGGCACATTTTAACCTCTCCAAGTTAGGAATTAAGGTAACCTGCACATAGAGCAGGAGTGAGAAAACAGAGCAAGTTGCACATCCTTCACTTACCATTCCATTTTTCTTCATTTCTGCTGATGCTGCTTTCTCTGCTGGTTTCATCCAAGTGTGCCTCTTTTCATCCTTTCCTTTTTAATATAACTTGGTGAAAACTTTTTAAAATACTCTCAGGATATCATCTAGAAAAATTAGATGTATCCCTTAGGATATAATATCTTGAGGAAGTAGAGAAATTTGCAGATTTGTTCATTCTACTTTCACTTGAAACCAGAAGATGCCCAAATAAGCTATTAGAGGTAAGAACCAACTTGCTAGATGTGCAGCCAATCTTTGTCTTAATGATGTGCTTACAATCACAGCAATGCTATTTATCAGTTAAGATATTCCTTGGTTGTTCTGTTTATGGTTTAAACTACAAGAAATGTAATTTGCCTTTTTAAATTTTATTTTCCATGCATGAGAAGCACTTAGAAAATGAGAAAACTGCTAATTAAGATGTCTCAAGTTGTGAATTATCATCATTTTTTTTTTAAGAGTTGATGTCCTCAGTCTCTTTTGATTCTTTAGGAACATTAAATCAGTTCTTATTTATGATGATGGGAGTGGTCATTTTGCAAAACTGTCAAGGTCTCTTTTAACTGTTATTTTGTAAGCTAGTTCTGTGTCTTAGCCAAGAACCAAATCATAATTCTTTGTGATTTTTGTCTGAAATTGCATATCCAGAGGCAAAGTTTTTGTTTTAGATATAGAGTTACTGACATGGTATGGTGGAGCAATGTTGGATAATGTATATTTTCAATAGGATTTATAAAAGCCTGTCAAAGAGATTTACAATGGGTATTTGAAATTTATTCATTTCAGTAAATTAAAGCCCAGTATAATCTGTAGTGCCACTGTGCTATTAGTCAGAATTACTTGCAGTAATACTGTTAGGAAAGCGGTTTCCTGATGCAGCTGCAATCTGGTTTGTGTGGATAACAGGTATTTTGTTTGAAAAACCCTGTGTCATTTGAGATGCTCCCTGAAATTTTAACAGACAGTTGAACAGTGGTCATAAAATAATATTTACAAATTCAGCAGGTAAACATTTTCTCTCTGATTATATTTGATCTGCTTCTATATCACAGCTTAATATTCACTGGCACCGTGAGTGGAAAGCAAAGAGCCAATCACCATAGCAGATAATGCTGCATACCCCTTGAGCTTTGCTGCCAAGTCAAATTTTGTTTTTGCACTTGTTGACATCTACTGAGCAGTAATAGTGATTGCATTTGGTTTTTGTTACTAACAAACACAATTATTTCTTAGTCTGTTTAGAAATATGATTTTTATTCTTTGTCTAGAAAATCACTTTTTACTTGCAAATTTTCAATAGTTTTCATAAAGTGGCTGAAATATTTACCTTATATAAGCTATGTTTGATGTTGAAAAGATGGGTTTCAAGGTTTCAAGAGACTGTAACTTCTGTTAATCACAAGGTCAGTTTTACTAGTTAACATGATATTGGCAATTATGGTGCTCTGAGAAAGATGTACCTGCATGCAAAGAGCAAAGCTATATAAAACACCCTATGCCCATTTCATTTCTAGTTCTTTCCTACAATTTTCTTACTGTTACACCTACACTCTCAGGAAGAGTGTATTTTTGCTTTTGCCAGTTTAATTAGTTTTTCTTTCAGTTTTTACCTTTGCCCACATTTCCTGTTAGTGCATTTGAAGTTGTGCTTAATAAGCTGAGAAACTGCACATTGACTTTGTTGGAATTATGTAATATGAGAAAGATGAGAGTTCTGGCTTTTAAAATGTGTAGAGAGAAATCCTTCTAGGTTCTTTCCTACTGTTTTCTCTTTCTACAGATTTTTTTTTTTTAATTGTATAGAATTTAACACATTTGAAAATTATCTTGTTTTTTTGATTACATCCCAATTTCTAAAACTGGTGTTTCAAACATTGGAAGACACTAAAAGCCTCACTAGAGTCTTTAGCACTGAAACAGAAGTTCTTCTTTGGCATGCATCTCAAGAATACCTTGTTGGTTCTTTCTCCGTGGTTTTATCAAATTCCAAGTGATGTCACTGTGCGTTGTAAAGGTCTATAGGAATAGATGATCAGATTTCTTTGAGTAATCTTACTTTCCAGAATATACTGAGGGTGGTGTGTGGAAGAAACTGAGGGTGTAAGTCACGAGTAGGCTGATAAATATAGTAGTAAATCTGGTATTTTACTGGTATCCCTTTTGGCTTTCATGGGACAGAATATAAATCCTGTTATAATAACTGGCATCATTTTAAAAAGGCATCAGAACTTTGTTCTTTGCAGTCTTGTACTGTTAATGCTGAAGTTGACCTTAAGCTGAAACATCAATACCTACTGCTAGTTGTGTCTACTGATGCCATAAAAAAAGAATCACATCACACAGGCTTATTCAAATCATAGACACCTGCATGAATTAATTTTCTGCTATTGATTGGATAGATTGTGTGTTGTTTCACATATTGGGAGATCTGTCATGGAGCAGTCAAGATTAGAACCTGAAATTATATGGTACCATTAAATATACTTTTTATTCTTGATTTACTTGATTTCTGGTTTACTCATGTAAACTCCCTAAATATACAAAACAAGTAAGAGTTATTGTGGACAGACCTGTAGGCATTGCAAACATTAAATCAGCCAAGTAGCAGTAAAGAAACACATAAAGGAAACAAATTTAGAGGAAGTTAATAGTCTTCTGAGGCTGAGTTAGCAGATGAAATTTTGTGGTATGATTGAAAAAATGATGTCAGGAAGATGTTGGTGCTGACCTTGATCTTCAAGCCAATGGGGTCCTGACTCTTCTTTCCGTTAATTTGAGTTAGATCAGGAATGAATGTAGATCCTCTGAAGATCTGAGGGTGAATTTTGCAATGCAGGGACTGTCACCCTTTGGTTCTCAATATGCTCAGCCAAGTTGACCTAAAACCAATACAGACTACAGCTGAAACACTAACACTTCTTCCAGTGGTGCCAGGTGATCTTAGACCAGCACATGTTTGAGTGGAGATGACTTTGGGGAGGCTGCTGTGCAGTTCAGGTTGTTGATCCTAATAAGAATTTGTCACTGGCAGTGCAAAACTCTGATCATGGGGAACAAAATGTATTGTTGCTCTTGATAGTTTTTAAGGTGACGAGAACAGACTGTCCAAGCTGAATTCATTCCTACTGTGACAAAAGCAAGGAAAAATGTGAGAACTTTCTCAAACCCTGATGTTGGGGCTATGGTGGCCACAAAGCTCATGCTGATGAGACACAGATGATCATTCCAGAGAGCTGGATTGCGTTTGAGTATTTGACACACAGCAGTTATCATGTCAGTGGTGCTGGGGAATCTTCAGGCAACCTTATTGGAGGCTCCTGCTTCCAGTATAGGAATTGAGAGTCTAGAAGTTAAACCCCTTGTGTGTCAAGTCTCATTCCTGGAATGAGACTCCTCCACAAATATGTTTTGAAGATAAATATCTAGGTTGCATAAATGTTAATGAAATTATTCTGCATATTCAGAATGCCAACAGAGATGAAATTAGAATTTTGTTGTTTATCAGTTTTACAATATTTTTAAAATATTGTAGCACTGAAAACCTGAATTTTTAACTATGCCATAGATGAGAGACTTGGACAGAAATTGATTAAACGGTGAAATGCAGCACTGGAAATTGTGCTGTGAATTCAGTTCATGAGCAAGAAGCCACTTACTATTTCCGTTGCTTTTGAAGAAATAATTGCATTACTAATGTATTGAGCTGTATAATTTAGCCATAATATACTTACCTCTTTCATACAATAGCTTCATCAGTAGATCACAAATCGGTTTACAAAGGAAGTAAATAAAATTATCATCATTTTATGTCACAAACTCTGTAAAGAAACATGGAAACTCCACAAATACTGTGCAGCCATCATACTTAATTATAATAAAATTAATGTTATTACCAACCTTGTATTCATAAACCATCATAGTTACTGACAGAGCTAAGAATGTTTTCTTTTTTATTTTTTGAATAATCACAGAAATCTGAATTCAGGTTTAAATCTTTTTATAATTTGATTCTCTTTATTCAAACCCATTTCTATGTAATTATTTCAGCAATAGTCTCAAAGCTGGTAGTTAAAGTTATTATAAGATTTTTGTCTGAATTTGAAGTTTCTGTGCAGGCAGAGTAAGTGATACCATAAACAAGATTATAGAGTGGAGCAGAATGTACGATTTTCATCTCACTTTAAATTCCAGTAAATGTAAATGCTGACATTTCAATTTGTTGTGGTTTTTTATAATCAACAAATGCAAGGCCTACTATGTACCTAACTATGTTATCCTTTAACCTTTATACAGCACCTTGCGTTTTCTTTCAAGTGGATTATGTGTTCCATTGTGAGGTGATAAAGTCCTGAAACCAGAGGCTGCCCCCCCCAACCCCTGCCAAAAAAAGAATAAGGTCCTTATTTGCAACTGCCATTAAATATTGTGCTAATAAGATGCTGATTAATTTTTCTTTTTTTTTAAATAATTCAAAATACAATGTTTTGGGAAAGTTTAAAAAATGAAATAAACTTCTTCGATTTCAGGCTAACTTTAAGTAATTATAACAGTATTCTTGACCAAATTATCTTCCTATCCCCTATTTTTTCTCTCTTCCTTCTCTCATAATCTCAGTGCACATGTTAAGATAATATGATGAGTTCAGGAATTTGATCTTATTCACCTGTTAAAACAGTATTCCTGGAGAGAGTATCACAGCTACTGAAACTGATCTGTAAATGAATCCTGAAACTGTTCAATATCTATTTTATCCAGGGCAACATTTCAGTAAAGCTTTCTGTAATAATTAATAGGGAAAGAAATCTTGGCTTCATTTTGGTACCTAGACATCTTTTCTTAAATTTTTTTTCATCAACTCTTAAATATTCAGTAGTTTTTCAATTGACTGATATTTTGGCAGAGTATTTCTAACAGGAACTGAGAACATGATACAGAGAGGTTAATTGGAAAAGTACAGTGAAATAGTAGACACAGCTTTATCTCCATCAGTGTGCAAATATAATCTTCATTTCTGTTCTTTGGGAAGATTTGCAAATATCTAAATATAGCTGCTGAAGGAACAAACCTGAATGAGCTGTTGAGATTGTCCATGCACGCTTCTGAGCCCAAGTGAATGCCTTCACTTTGGAGTTCCATTTAATTATGCATTTCCTTGATTTACGTTCTTGACTTCTGTAAATACCCAACAGATAACTACATATAGCACCTTGCACGTGTTTATAAAACCCAGTTTGTTTGGGTTTTGGTTGGTTGGTTTTCTAGTTTGCAATGTTTCATAGTAAAAATGTATCAGTTTGGAGATAGGGGTTGTTTGGTTTCTAAGGAGAGAAAGAAACAGATTAATGCAATTTTTGAGATCAGATCCCTTGTAGTGATCATCACTCTATCATACAACTGATCAGAGGAACTAGTGAGAAACGATAGCTTTAATGTAACCTGCTGTTTCTATGGCTCTGGGGAAAATTAAACATGCAGATAGCTGGACTAAGTACATTAGAGAACCCTCCTCATCAGAGGTTTTCAAAAAAAGGTTCACAAAAATCTCTCAGGTAAACAAAGAAAATAGAGCTAATTCAACAACTTCTTAGTGCTGCTTATGGTTCTACACTACTGTGATTCATTAATGAATAGAAATACATTTTTAGGAGTAGCTAAAAACCTAGCTCTTCAATAAAGTTAATGTAGTTTTTGCATAAAGGCAAGCATATCTTTATTCCATCTATAAATTACAGTGAAATAAATTATACTTTCCTAGCAGTATAGTAACTACTATTTTTTTCCTCTTATGGCAGAGAGTAGTATAGTCCCTTTTTATTTTTTCCAACATGGAACCCTAAATTTCATGCTCTTCAAAATTAATACAAGCATTTGCAAGTTTCTGTGAAGAAAAAGCTCTTGTCTTCTGTGGTAGTCTGTTTGATTGACATTTTGGTGGAAATTGTTCTGGATTAATCAGATTTATAATGCATGAGAGACATGAGTTAATACACCTTATTAGAGACAACACAGAAAAATGTAGGAAAGATCATTTAATGACAACCTTTATGGGATTGTGTCCTCAACTGCAACACACATAACTGTACTGGTGAGTTGGTTTTGTGCTTTAAACAGACTGTCTCACTCAGGAGGATCTGTGTATTAGCAGCTGCTCCACTTCATCTGGCTGCCTGGAGCTAGTAGCCAAAAGCAGTAGAATTTTGTGAGCGGATGCAGCAGATCTGAGTATAATGTGCTTGTTAGAACTTAAACTGCCCTTCAGTGCCATTGTGCTGTGCATTTCCAAATGGTATGATTCCTGGTATGCAGAAGCTAGAAGGTGAACTAGAAGCAGGCAGAAGTGGTCTCCTCCAGTGTACTTCTTATGTGAGGAAAATTAGTAACAATGCTTATTAGTAAACTAAACTGCCCAGTCAAAACAGCCTTTACTGAAATTCTATTTGTGTCATACCACAATATTCTTTCATTAAGATATGTAACAATAGCTACCATAAGAAAATATCCGGCTTGGTTACAATGTAGAAATTGAGATGCACTGAACCAATGTACTTTAACATAATCCAAAGGGCTGACAGGAAGATATGTGTTTCTCTATATATAATATGAACACCCTGATGGAAGGAAAGAAATGGCTTTCTCTGCCTTTTAAAAATACACTAGGTGGTAAAACTGGATGCATGGAATGATTTGATGAATGTGTTAGTATGTGTGTGGGAAGTTTGTAATTATAAGGAGATTTATAGTTGTGTGCACAATAATTCCCTTCTGATAGATGGCCCAAGAGCCAATACTGGGGAGCAGACATGAAACATAGGAAGAAAAGGCCAAGAAAACCTGCTTTTCCTGGATATCACTGTAAGCAGGCAGGCTTTGTGAGTCACTTTCTATAATTAAAGCATTCACTGGTTCAATTTTTTCTCCAGTTGCTCTAGAATGTTTCAATTCCTTTTAAAATTAAATAGTCACTTCCAACATAAATTTTGTGATTAAGTTTTAATACATATACTGTAAAATACATCCAAGGATGAACTTCTAAGGCTCATGAATTGCTGGGGCAGAATTGGCAACACTGAAATATAGTTCTTTCATTTGGCCAAAAAATCTTCATGTCATCATTGTCACTAGTTTAAAGAGATTATTTAAAAGCAGTCAATTGGCCTTTAAATGCCTTCAGAGATCCCACATAATTACATAGATGCCAAGTACTACCCACAGGCAATCTGCAAAATTTCCTAGTACTCATAAATTTACTTCATCTAGACTAAAAAAGAAACTATTATCCTTGTTAATGTACCTGATTTTAAAATGGCCTAGATCTCATGATAAATCAATTTTAACTTTAGTTCTTTGTTAATCTTGAAAATCGTAAGATGTGCGAAGTTTTTAAGATCTTAAAATAGAAGGATGTATCCATTAAGGGAATTTATTAACTCAAGTAAGAATGCAAGTCAACATTACATAATAGGTGGATCTCTATTGGTTGAAATATTGAAATATATTTCTTGCGCAATGAGGTCAGTGAAGGTGTACTGTGACAAGTGACTTCATTAGCTTTGTACAGAGCAGGTGGGCTTTTCTATTACAGGAATACCTGGGGAGAATGTTTTGAAAGTTGTTGATAGAACACTTAGTCTAAATTTCTTGTTTCTTGTTTTGTGTTAGTCCCATCTTGCTTATTTGTTTTGTGAAGCACATGGGTCAAATTTTATGACTCTTACTGTTGTTTTAGAAATGTCTTTTCTTTTACTGCCAGCCTAAATTCGCAATGGCTGTCACTAATAATAAAAAGAGTTTAAAGGATGCAAGTCTGTGACTGATTAGTAAAGAATGGGTTCCAGTCCTCATCTCCAAAGTATGCAGGACTGGAAAATGAAAAAGAGAAGATATTTGATATAGTGCATATGAAGTGCAGAAAAGCCTTCTGCTGTACTATAAATACAGAAACGCATAAACACCTGCAGAGTTGCAAACACTGAAGATTTGGTAACATGGCTATGGAAGGGAAGGCTCCCTCTAAGACCACTGTACTTTCCATACACAAACGTACATTTCTTCAAACTCTGAAGTCTAATTTGCTACTCAACTCTATGTGGTATATATTTAAAGCATCACTAGCACAAATACCACACCTATTTATTTTTACTTTATTTAAAAGAAGGCATTAGAATACTGTAGATCTTTTGATGTGCTTTGCGTTTTGAGTTTGTTTTCCCAAATGATGTGGGTTTTGGTTTGAGGGTTTAGGAGGTTTGGGATTTTTTTCAGGTTTGCTGGGTTTTTTTTGTATTTTAAGTAAAACCCCCAAATCACAAAATGGATCTGAAGGAAATCCTGAAGCTAAAAGCAGGGATAAATTAGCAAATGATCATTTATGAGAAAATGCAGAACTCTTTGCAACAACAGAAAGAATCTGACTTTTTACCATCAGCAAATATGCTCACTATGTCTCCAAACAGTTCAGTTTCTAATTTGGAGATCTAAATTAAAGCTGTGGCTATTTACATCACATCCTACATTAAGATAATCACATACTACAGGTGTTCATATCAATCCATGAGAATCTCTTTTTTCTGGGTTTATGATCTTATGCTTACCCTGAAAAAAAGCCAGTGTTGACTTCTATGTGAAACCAGAACTTTCTTCTCAGCCACCTCTGTGATTTCACATAGTTATCAGTTTGTGGATAAGCATAGGTTTGCTGTTGCTACAATGTGCCATTAGTGGAAAATGCAAATTGCTGGCTATCAGCCTTGACTATGTCACCAGCAGTAGCCATGTAGATAAGCATTGAAACTAAGAGGAAAACCTGCTCTGTAATGCTCTAAAAAGACCAAAACAAACTAATAATCAGTGGAGCCATTTAGAAAACCATGAATCGCAAATGTGCTTTAAAAAGCCATAACCATTCTATTATCTTAAGCTGATAATAACAGGAAGGCAAAATCCTAAAGAACAACTGCAACTTTATGTGGAAATAAGAGGTCTCACAAATCAAAGCTGAAAAGACAACATTTATTTATAACAGCTTATGGTATAAATATAGAGAGATCTCTAAATAAGAGAATAAAAAGGAAAATAATCACTATATGTTTAGTGGAGAACTTCAAGATCTTGGAAGGAATGATGTCGCTATTATACTCTTATAAATCTAAATCAGAATAAGATTTTTTTTTTCAGCACTGCAATATTTACAAAAATATTCTCATAGTAATTTTTCAGTGTACTTTTGTACCCATGTCCTCACTATGGCATTTTTGTAGTCAACATATATTTATATGTAAGATTAAAAACATGAGACTTATATACCTTAGATAACACTTGGCAACCTCTGGTTTATTTCTCTTTTTGTAATTTTTTTTTTCCCAAGTATTGGACTCCTTGTGGGTACAGGGCTGTCAAAGAGTCAGGCGTTCAGATTGCTCAACACTTTCTGGCTGATTCTCAAGAGCTGTGTTATAGCTCTGCTGATTCACAAGCCTTTGGTGGGTTTGCATCCTGGAAAAAGCCAGAGCTGCACTTTGTGTTTGGAGTGGGGTGGTTGGATTTGGTTGGTTGATTTCTGTGTCTGTGAATGTGTGCCTGTTCCTTCCTAATAGGTGGCTAAAAATCTCTAACTCAACCATGTAGTGTCTCAGGACTAATGCAAAAATATATTCATCTTGTTCATCTGAAGTTGCTCTATGCTGATCTATGCATTAGGCTGAAGGAATTTTCTCTGGTCCAGTCTGTTATATGAGATCAAGATTCAGCCTGATGATTCACCATAATTTCAGCCATGAGTCAGGGAGTCTCAATGCCCCATCTGTTACCAACCTGAAAAAGAAACGGGTATCTTTTCTTTCTCTTTTCCTTACAGGTTATCTATATGAGTGTCTCTCAGGAATGGGGATTGACAAAACTTGTAGTTTTGGAAGCAGTACAAATGCTTATAGTTCAACATTTCTATAATTTGTAGGAAGTAGAGCTTGGGTTTGTAACTTACTCTACCCTGATCCCTCCAGACACAGAATAAGGAAAGACAATAAAACACCTGGTGTTTTCTGAGACTGAAGGATACTAATCTTGCCCTATGCCTACAAAGGTACAGGCAACCAAGAGGTGCAAATAAAAACTCCAGATAATTTTCTGAGTTGACATGGTCTCGTGAGTTACTGTTGTAAAACAGTGAACTTGGAATTCAAAGCAGGCTAAGCTGTCTGTTTCTGGAATAGCCGTTCATTTCCTTGACTTGTTTTGGTGTAAAGGTGTTCCTATTTTCTCATCTTATGGATGCTAAACTATATAGGGTGAAACTCAAGGTGCAATAGTAGCAATCACCTGCTAACCTGCATTAGCTGGAGGTTCTCTGGCAACCAAAGGGAGGGTAGAAAAATGGACAGAACTTCTAAGATATCAGGTGAATTCACAATGCAGACAAAAATCATAGAAAACAGAACAAAACACATGATTTAGGATTGTTTTGAAAGACTTCATTTTTGATGTGCAGTATTGTTACAGATTAGCATTTCTGCAGTTGTCTCGCGTATGGAATGATTGCTTGAGCCTATTCCTGTAAAAGGTTCTTTAAACTCAGCTTAAAATAGCGTTTTCCCCATTTCTAACATAAATTTATGGCCTCCTCTTTTGCTCCTGTGCACAAGAACATCTGATTATTGGTGTTCACCACAGTCTCTGGGAATAAAATTGCAGTCATCATTGTGCTCTGACTGAGCTCATTCACTTGATTGCTGTCTTTGACTCCTGATTGTAAATGAGCTGGTAACAATGAAGACACACAGAAGAAATGAGAAAAATGTCAAGGCCAGTTCCACTAGTCCCTCCTGAGGACTGCAGGACTGACAGAAATAGTACGGCTGATGAAGAAAAGAATACCTCATATTTGAGCTCTGAGCTATAAACATTTCCACTTAGCAAAACTTTCATCTACAAGGATTGTTTGTTAAAGTATCCTGTATGTTTGTTCTGGAGATACACATTTATTTAGTTCACATTTTAGAAAGAGAAGTTCTGAATGTTAAGGAAAACTGATACGTTAGCTTTTATTTCAGAGTTTAGTATATTGCAAAGGACATTGCACTGTGAATCCTATAAATGAGCTTTGTTTTGAAAGTTCAGTGGCAGCTTTTGAAGTCTGCCTTTCTGCAAAGGCCCAAGGTCTCTAAGATAAGCTGTCTACTTCATGTAAAAAGCATGTCCAAACTATGTAGTGGATCACATTTTATACATGAATTCTACAAATACTAGGAGTAGCCAAAAGCTAACTAGAAATCTTCATTACTCATGTTTACAAGATCAAATATGTGTTCATAGCATAATACTGAATATACTTGCTACATTACATATGCTATAATTTTACAAGTTGGGCTGTCTGTAACAAGAATATATGGATATTGTAGTTTATTTCCCTACAAATCAATTGGTAGCACAAGGAATATAACTGTATTTTTAAAGGAACATTGAGAGTTTCCTGGCCAGGTCAGACTTTATCAATAGGTTGAATCTGGAGTGAGTAAAATACTCTGCCCAGAAGTATAGTTGGAGAAAATTGTCAGTTGTGTAGGAGAGCATGCCCTCTGATGTCTACTTAGTATGCTGAAGACTCTGAGCTATGGAAAATAGAAACTGATACTTTATATAATTAGACTTATCCAGGTAGAAAATCAGAAGTACAAATTGATGAAAAGTGAACTAATGAAGATTAACAGCTTTGTTCTTCCTCCAATTATTTTCCTCAGTCACACTAAAACTTCTTTCCCTCCTCCTTACCAGTTCTCTACTCTTCTCCTCGGATGCAAACTGGGCTGTTTGGTGGTTCCATCATACTGTTGCTTAGGACATAAGATAAACTTGCTCCAGTTTAAAGGTCACCAGTTCACCCTCTGCCTAGGGCACAGCATGATGACTCTTCTAGCACTAGATTTTGTATCTAGATTTTAAAGGAACATCAGAGCTATTCCTTCATATGTGGACAGAGTCCTTGGAAAGGGCTAAAATTTTATTTTAGTTCTTGTCTCACCTCTAAATTGACAGGCTCCTGGTACTCTACATCAGTCTTCGTACCTTTTATATCATTAATTTTGCCAATCTGGTTTCACCATATTATCCTATCTTTCAGTCATGTTCATCTTTTTGTGTCTGGTCTCTTTTTAGTTCAGCCTGCATTTGTTTGCTTGCTTCCATTATGAAGCAAGAGTTATACCCTTATGTACACATTTTTTAATTTCAAGCTTCACTTACTTTATCTCATTGATCAGTCATATATGTCACTTAAGGTACAAGCTGTAGTGTACATATAGGGGTCTTATAGCATTCTCGTTCAAGGATGTATTGTGTAATCTATGTCATTAACTGAATGAAGGAAATGAATTTGATATTCAGCTTATGCTACATTATCTTGCCCTATCTTACTCCAGGCATCTCTTATTTTTCAACAGTCCTTCAGAGTTAAGGAATCTTAACAGGTCTGGTTTGCTCTATCTACATACAAGCCGCAAGAAGGTACACGCGATAACTAAGAAGCAACAAAATGCAGCTCAGCCTAGCTGGGAAGGAGGCTGAAGCTGTGCAGGGAGAGCACTGGTCTGTGATGCTGTAGTGGATGAGCACATTGGCACAGATCTTTAGTGCTACTATTACATGTCTTGCCTTTTGCAGGAATGTTATGTTTGAGGTTTTATTGCTCGGTGTTGTATATTGTATCCTTACAATGAACCTGGCTGAATTCACCCAAACCCTCATAACAAAAAACTTTTCTACCAACTACTTGGTGTATTTATTGTTTGCAACCTTTGTCTTTACCTGCTTTTCCTAATCTGACTCCTGCAAATCTAGCTAATCAGGAGGTATTAAATTTGGGCTGATGGTGAAGTTTGAATCTGGGTTTGTCAGCACAATGAAAGTGCTAAGCTGAAGTACCAACAGCCAAACAAGGTCAGTACCAGAAAAAGTTAACAAGGATTTTGTTCTGTGATACTGTGCTAGAAAAGTGACTAATGTAATCACGGTTTTGATGGAAGACAGATCTTTATATCTGCAAGAAAAAAGACTTAGTAATTATGCTTTGAGATAGAAGAGGGGTGGTAATCAACCTGTAGATGTTAAATTATCTATGCTGACTAGAAATTGAAGTACTAGTTATTAATATTACTCCCTGCACCTTCAGCAACAAATAATTATCCTTTATTGAAAAATAGTTTAGTAAAGTGATATAAACCACAGCAGAATTAAGAAAACATCAAATGCATGTGTTAACTAACAAACTAATCCCTTTCAAACTTTGTTTTTCCAGAACGCCCTTCATTCCCATATGGAAAAATTAAGCAGCCTGTAGAAAGTTGAGTTCGATGTCATACTTCAAAGTAGCTTGACATTTTCACACGTATATTGAAGATTCTGCTTTACTGCTGATGTAAGTTAGAAAGCTTAAGTGTAAGGCCAAAGTACCTTTCTTTTATTCCAGTAGTGCAGAATCCCCTAGAACATAGTCCCATTAGTCTATATGGCTCTATGTTTTACTGTCAATAACAGTAGAGACTACTGAGGCAGATTTTTATTTATCTCTGAATTTTCTGAGTTCTACTGATTTATGTACAAATTCTGTGTTTTCCCTGCTGCTACATATGTGTGCTTTTTTGTATCAATGAAGATTTCATTTATGGTAGTTGTAAGGTAGTTGGTCACCCTCAACAGGCTTTTTCTGATACTGTTCTGTCCTAAACTGCTTGAAACAAAAGATGATACACTGAATCATTTGTCTGAAACCTACCGTGTCAGATAAGGACATGTATTAGGTAAGAATGCTCCTTTAAAATTCAAGAAATTATAATTTTATCACTGATAGCCTGTGGTGTATGTTTACTGCTACTTTGCATTACAGAGGGTCATATTACTGAATTAGTTCAAGTCTCAGACTACGAATCTGGCATCACAGTGTTTTTAACTGTCTGGCCAGCTTTTTGTAAACACGATCTCAGATGAGAACCTCTGTTTTGAGTGTTCTCAGTTTAATTCACTTTAAAACCAGGATAAATTATGCAATTACTTGTTACCAGTGAGTTCTGAAACACTGAAGGACAGAGGGACTGGGAAACCATTAAGTCAGCTCATTAACTACTGATTCTATTATTGTAGGTCAGTAAATCAGTTAAGTTTTGAAGTGTGAAACAGTTATAACCCTTCCTCTTTTGTGTTACGTAACAGATCAATTATAAAATGGTATTTTTCATCTATTTCCATTCTAAAAGCTTGGCATATAAGACTTGTTAAATAACTTTAAACTGTAGCTATGTTAATCTTTAATTAGAAACATCATTATCCTGTTACAAAACTTAAAATTTAATATTCAGAATACATGTGCATTGAACATCATCCTTTTGATCATAGTATCAATTTTGAAGTAAAGGTTACCTTTATCATCATGGGGGATCAAAGGAAGTGTAGAAGGATAAACTTTTCTGTAGTTTGGTCTTTTGTGACCTTTCACAGCTGGCATCAACTAGAATTTCCTAAAGGCTGCTAACATAGTGTACAGCATATAGGGACGCAGGGAGTTTGCACACTCAGACTCAATTATGAACCCACAGCATATTTTATCAATCACAATTCATAATGAAAAAAAAAGTGTGCTCTGGTTAGCTTTTTTTATGACAGAAAACAAAACCTATATCTTCTAGTAAACAACTAGCTTGCTTCATGAGTCCTCTTGGGGTTAAATTAGACAAACAGTAGATGTATTTGCATGGCACCAACAAAAGACATAGCTATTTGTTTCCACTTTAGTCCACAAAAGGTTGATGTGCTCAAGTTTTTCAAAACCTTTGGTAGCTAACAACTACAATTCTGTACTACAAATAAAAAAAATGGAAATATTTATCAAATGTCAGTTGGAGGACAGAGATACCTGTATGAGTTTGTATCCCAAGAAATCTCAGAACCATTTTCTCAAATAGAGGCTTAATCTTTCCTTGTGAAGAAAAGGCTAGTCAGTCTTTGTACACTAAATCACAGTTTAGGCTCTACAGACTGCAACTTGCAGATAAGAGTTTGAAACCTAAATGGGAAAAGATACTGTGTGAGTTGTCTGTATGGAACTATAGCAGATAAGAGAACTAGCTTTCGGGAGATCATATAGGTTATATTTCTTCCAGATATGCATTTCGTAATCACCTGTACTGCTTAACCAGCTAATTAGCTGGGCCAATTCATATAAGTGGAGAAAATTCAACCTATTTGCAGCCTCTTCTATGTGATAATTTAACAAACTAAAAAATGTTCTTTCACAGTCAGTGAATATTCTTTCACAGCTCACAACAGAGGTGGCTATCTAGATGTCCCTGCTGCAGTGGCAGCTACATGGAGTATTATTGGATCACAATTAAAGAAATATTTTATTCAATTCCACAAAACTTCTCCTTTAACCTACTTTTTAATTAAATGTACCATTTACCTGTTCAAAAATTACTATTTGTTAGTCGTATGTGTGGCAAGACTCGAGTTTAGTTTCACTGTTATCACACTCAAATTTGAAAGAAAACTTTCTCAGTGTAGAAGGTTTTAGTGTTTTTTCTCTTTACTTTCTTCTTGCCCTTGCTGCCCTTTTCAAGAAACTGATCACTCTCAGTATCTTGATCACCATTATGCTTTAGATGAGAGATAAGCTGGGCATTTACCTCCAGTGATTCATCTATAAATCATGTTAATGAATACATTAATTATATTTAGCCAATTGCTACCCAGTTGTAAGTTGTTATTAAAATTTAGTTTCTTACCAGTAATTACTTCTCAGAAGTCGTATTTTACTCAATTGTAAATCTACTGCACCATTCAAAGTGCTATTATATCTGTGCCATTGTGTAATGGTTTGGGTTCGACCCCCCTGCCGAACACCCAAATGTCACAGTGTTTGCAGCCTTTTTCCTCCCTCCACCCCCTCCAATCTCACAAGGGAAAGGGAGAAAGGAAAAAGAGGTACTGAAATGCTGAAATGAGCAGACCAAAGCTGTACTAAAATATACACATGTATTTACAATTATATGCAACTAGAATACCATGTACACAGGATAAGGGACCCTGAAAACCTCCCCCTGCCCCGAAGGGAAAACGGAGAGAGAAAATAAAAATCCAAAACAGATATACACAATAGAAACCCAGGAGTAAGCAATGAAAGCTAACAAAAGAAAATCTTACTACTCTCCTTCAGATAGCAGGACTGCACTAAGCGACTGCCGGTACTCTGCACTTCTCAAAGTCCACAAGGCCTCACTGGGCCTCACTCCTCCACACGAGCCGAGCTGATAGCAGAGAACCCTCTCCCAGAGCCACAGGAAGGGAAGAGAGAGAAAGAGGCATCTCCCCCTTCTTAATTATACTCTAGTTTACATAGAAAATCACATGGAATACTGGGAGATTGAGTTCTTCCTCAGTTACAACCTGGTTATCAAGGAGGGTCTAAAAATCAAAACCACTACACATTGTCATAGCAGGAGTGAAAATCAAATCAACATTCTGCTGGCAGAATAGGAGCAGTAAGTGTCAAACTAATGAACATAGAACAGGCATATGTAAAACACCTAGAGCAGCAGAGAGGTTCCTGGCTTTTCCTTCTTCATAGATCAACCTAAGATTTCATCAGAAGATCATTTTACAAAGGCTTCATATTCTTGCTAAAAATTAAGTAATCATAGACTCATAGAACAACCAGGTTGGAAGAGACCCACCGGATCATCAAGTCCAATCATTCCTATCAAACACTAAACCATGCCCCTCAGCACTTTGTCCACCTGTGCCTTAAACACCTCCAGGGAAGTTGACTCAACCACCTCCCTGGGCAGCCTGTTCCAGTGTTCTATGACCCTTTCTGTGAAAGATATTTCCTAATGTCTAGCCTAAGTCTCCCCTGGTGGAGCTTGAGGCCATTTCCCCTTGTCCTGTCCCCTGTCAGTTGGGAGAAGAGGCCAGCACCCTCCTCTCTACCACCTCCGTTCAGGTAGTTGTAGAAAGCAATGAGGTCTCCTCTCAGCCTCCCTGTCCAGCTTGGTAAGAATAAATTAAGAACTGGGATAGCACAAAGATTTGTTTCTATTCAGTGACATGACCTCTAGACTCAGGAAGATGGGAACTGGAGGTGAGGCTTTTTGGCTCTGCTCCATTCCCACCAACAATCTCCCTAGAGGGAGCTGGATGAGACCTTTCACAGAGAATGTTTCTCCAGGAAGAGAGGGTTAACTGTGACCTGGCATGCCCTGCAAAAAAGTTGATGACATGACTTTGGGTCTGTAGGCCTCACTGAGCTCTTGTTCCTCAGCAGCTTATGCTTTCGGGGGGCAGATGTGCCCTGTGGTGTGCTCCAGAGCTGACCACAGCAGATGTGTTGGTGTATGTCCCATACTTCTCAGTGTCCATTCCTCCTGCTCCCCTCCCCATGGACACACCAGAGGGAACAGTGTTGGGGAGAAAACAAACAAACTGTGGCTGTACATCTGAATTCATGCACTGGGAAGTAACCCTAGACTGAGAACGCAGGTATAAACTGCTTGTTTGGTTTCCATTTGTTCTGGAGGACTGTGTTTACTGTCTCAAACACATCTTTCACTGTTTTTGATCCCATGTGACTTCTCATCATGGTTTGTGTTGCTGTTTGTGTCTTTAATCTTTTCTGAATCTGGCAGTTGAAATCATAAGGGATGCAGTTTATTCAGAAAAACTCAAGTAGTTACACATAAAAATAATTTTATTGAGAGCAGTTTCAAAATACTCTATATTCTAGAAATCTCCTTGATGGTACACTGGGAAAAAAGTGAAAAAAAAGATCATATGTTGCTGTGTCAGCTAAAAACCATCGCTGTTCATTTGAGTGAACTTAGATGGTATTTTAACAAAAGAATTTAGATTGGTAGTCAGCTATTGGAGAAGATGTTAGCTAAAGAAATAAGCACTGATACATGAGTGGAAAAAGGAAGAAAACAGTTCACAGAATCAGAATCACCAGGCTGGAAAAGACCTCCAGGATCATCGTGTCCAACCATTCCTATCAACCCCTAAACCACACCCCAGAGAACCTCATCCACCTGTCTTTTAAATACCTCCAACCGCATAAACAAAATGTATTCCAGAATGTCTGAATAATGTTTTCTGGGGATGTCCCAGGATGAATAATCTCTGTGCATTGAATAGGCCATCAGAGGCATATATATGCCAAATACGTATTCTAAAGGACTAATGTCAGAGGATTTCCTAGACAATATGCTACATGACTTCATTAAATAGGACTAGAATTAAATCCAAATTCATATTTAGATTATGTCATTCAAGACGTTTGAGAAAATATCCTTTCTGTTCTGACCAACCTTTCCTTGACTGAAATATAACTAAAAATTTTTGACCATTTGCCCTTCCCTTAAAAGGCTCAAATATATGAAATCAGTTTTTCTTAGTAGGGATCAACCTCGACCTGCTCAGCAGGGTTTATTGTAGCAGTGCTTGTGCTTAACTAAGTGAACCACCCTTTCATCAGGAGAATCATTGATCTTTCTCATCTCATTCTTTCAGTTCAGTGCTATTAAATAAGTGTAGATATCTTTCTTTAATATTATTTTTGATACGATAAGGATTTTAAATGAGTTAAACTGAAAAAAATCAGTTGTATTTTTGTAGATGAGATGTATTCCATGAATCTAAATTAAAATTACTTAAGCAAATGGATACTCTATTTTCTGTAGCACTAATTCAAAGACAGCACAACAAAGGGATTAGTACTCAGTAGACTACTTATGTTATTGTGTAAAAGTAACTATCTTTTAAATACTATTTAAATGAAGATTTTAATATCCCCCTGGGTTTATACATTTTAAAAGCATAATATAACTCGATACCTAATACAGAAGAAACCTCTTCTGTTAAATTACTCTGTTGTATAAATTTGAATAATTTGCAAATCGAGTGGCAGCAATTCTTTTTTTTTTACAAACAAGACTTATAATACAGCCAAAGACATTCAACATTTTCAGCATAGGCCCCTTACAACTTGAAGAGCTTAATTTCCTTGTGTTTGTATTTCTTGGTAAGCTATTCATGGGAAATATTCTCTTTTGTTAATTGTCTTTATATTTTGCTAGATCTCATCACGGGAAAATATATATCTTAGTGCAGACAGTTCCAGTTCAGTCCTCTGGTGATGTTAGCAGATTAAAAGTCCCAGCTGACTGAAATTATTAATTAAAATTCACTTTTATTTATTTAAATTATCAAGAATATCTTTACAGTTTCATTGACTTTGTGAAATGAACAGACAAGTGAGACCATAAAGCTCAAAATTTAGTTTCAAAGTATTTCCTCCACTCTTTATTTTAAGCTTTTGGTGTTTTAAAAAAGAAACAGCCTTTTTTCTCTTTTTTTAACTGTTATATTTATGGATCTATTGCATCCTTTTCTCATTAGGTCCAGTTATAATATTATTTGCCAGTGTAATTTGACTGCAGCTGAGTTTCCCTGAATGTATTCTCATGTAATTCAATCACAACTGGTCAATTGGCCATTGACGATAACTGTCCAATTTCCTGTTAAATACTTAAGGCTAAGCAAGTAAAAAGCATTGCTGTGTCATTCCCTTTGGGAAACAAAACAAATTATAAGACTAATTTTGTTTCAAATATGGAGTTCACAGTGATCAGGTTTGTAAGTGAAGTACTGAAAACAGTCTTGCTGACCTTATACAATGAAAATATGTTACTCCAGTTCTCTCTTGTGTAACTAAAAGGGTGAGCTTATGATTTCAGGATGGTGAGCAGAAGATGGGTTAGGCTCTCCGTCCTAGGTTTACACAGACTTAACATGGACTGATTTGCAGTCTATATTTCTCTTACTGATAATTAATTAATTGGCCTGGCTTCTTGTTTAGACAACTATTGTGAACTTGTGTATTAATTTAAGCAAAGGAAACCAAAGCTGTAATGGAATATGTAACCAGCAGCATTTTGGTTAAACTGCAAGTAGGAGACTAGACTCACAAATCAGATGGTTATGGGAATAAGACAAGTGCTCATTGATACATACCTTTAAAGAAAGCAGCCTTTAGGAATCATATATCCTCCTGTATTGTGGATTGTATAGCCACACATAGTTTGGAAACTCTGACGAGAAATGAATATGCTAAACTCATTAAGAAACTATTCAAAGACATATTTACAGAGTGATCTCTTGAATCAATTTTCCCTGGGACAAATGGTCATTAATGCTTCCCTATTTAATTTTTGTCAAGTGAAAGGGATTTATTTTAATTATAACTCAACATTGGCAGACATAACACCTCTTAAACACACTTACAAAAATAACAAATATTGTAATTCTCAGTCTAGTTCAGCTAGTCAGTAAGAAAAAAAGCAAAGTGCTATGGAAACTCTCCAACCGTTTGTAGCTATTTCAGTTTAAATGAGAAATTGTGGTTTTTTGAAATGAATTGGCAGATCAAAAAATTGCATTAAAGCAGAATAGTAATATTTGTAAATTAACTGTGGGTGTAATATATGTGTGTTCTAATTCTGTCCCTTAACTTTTGTCATATCATAAGTGAAGGGAGCCTTTTTAAAAGGTTAGGGGGAATAAACCATGTGTATGTTAACAAATAAACAGACATTTACTTATACAAGAGCATGCCTTTACAAAATACAATCTTTTATTGTTGGCCTTCTCAATCCCATTTCAGGTGCATAGCATCTCTGTAACACAAGCCCTGCAAGCATCCAGAGCCACCATTTGCTTGAAAATTTCTTTTAGTAGTACCACAAAACACATTCACTGGTGGTCCCTTAATATTAATACTAATGTTATGATTCACAAACATGGTAAATATAAATAAATGCTCTTCTACATTGTTTAACATAGTGGAAATCTGTACAGTGCTTTTGTCTTTGAGATTTTGTTGCATTTGCTCACTACCCTGTGTGCCAAACTCTTATTCCTGAAGTGATTTGGCTTTCTTCGTCAGAAAACTATTTTCATTTGTACGTATAAGCACTTTTCTCCACAACAAACAAGATGTGACTACTTCCAGTAGAAATGTATTTAATGTAATGTGTTGATCTCATTGAGTATTTTTAGCACATTCATATCAAAAGATGATGGAGTACATTTCACAAATCTATCCAGTTCTTCAGAAGCCAACTCAATTTTTCTTCTTTCAGTTCTGTCTTGGCTTTTCTGGCTGCTTTGAAGCACGTTTGGTCATGACTCTTTTTCCCTGGAGAAATCAGAACTTCTCCTGTTTTTAAGAAAGTGGATGAATTAGATGAGAAATGTCTGGGAGCAATGTGCAAGAGAGGGAGAAAGGAGCCCAAGTAATAATGAAGACTTCTTCCTCAATTTCATAACATCATCTATAGAAAAATAATAACTGAAAAATCTTTTCCCTGTATATCTTATGTCCAATGACATTGTGTTCTTTCCTGCTTACAATGCCATTTATAATTAGGGCAAATTTTTGCTTCTCTTCTCAAGTATGGTGAAGTGAAAAAACATGCTCTCCAGTAACCATGCTGAAATGCAGAGAAATATCTGTGAGATTACAAGATAGGCTTTCAGAGCATCCCAACTCCAATTCTGCCTGGCTACAGCAGGCAGCAAGGTACTTTTGTTCCTTGTTATTGCTTCCTGATTGAATTAATTGAATTATTCACCTTAGTAATGTATCAGGAGCAGGCATTTTTATACATGAACCTGCTTTCTCAATATTTCCAAATATTTTATTACATGAAAATATGCCTTGACAAAAACTAAGACAAATTAAAGGAAGCCAGGTAGGTAGGAAATTTTGAGAACTGAACAGACAATCATACCTCAGGTCAAAATTAGACATGAAGGAAAGCAAGGATTCTTTAAAATGTTATGTTTTATCTAATTGTAAGCCTGTTTTAAAGCCAAGATAAAATTCTAGACTTTATATAATTTGCCTTAGGAAATGTTATTTTCTGTTCATGTATGTCATTCAATGGAGTAAAAACTTTAAATAAAATACACAGACAAAAGACAAGGAGTTCTTTCATTAGTATGGCTAAAAGTTTGCTTTTATAAGTCTTTGTAATTCCAAACCATTTTGGTGCTGATGATCTTTGTTATTTTCTAGGCTGATGGGATTATTTTGGAAAGAGAACATTGATATTTAAAAATGGTTATTCTACAGCATTAACTTTATCTGTCTAATTGAGCATCTGATTCTCTTTTGGTAATTGCAAATTAAAGGTCCTTATCATGATTTTCACTTGCTGTATCTAGAGCTTTGAAAAAAGAAGTATAATTTATGGATTTGTCAGAACCACTGAATACAAGCTAAGAAAAGCTTTAAGTATCCTGGAGGCACAGATAGGTTGTATGCTTGTCCTCAATGAAGTATCCAAAAGGTTTCAAGTTCTCTGTGCTTGTTTGGTTCCTACTATTATTTCTTCTCTAGCAGGAGAACTATTTAGGCTTCTTTAATGCCCTTAGCTTGGAGAAGCAATATGTACTTAGAATAGATTCTTGATAGTATATCAGTGTACCAAAGGTCTACATCCTCCTTACAGCAAACAGATTACACAATATGTTTTTACTAGACTGAAAAATCACAGCAACTTCCTCCAGCTCTCCTTTGTACAAGTCTCCACTAATTAAATATATAAGGAAAACTGTCTCCAAAATTTTGGGCAGTTAGCTCTTACTCAGTTAGAAAACACATACGATTAAGGTATTAATTTCTGTATTTTGTAAAGCAACTGTAGTATTTTGTCATTCTTCTGTTTAAGCATTGAGATTACAAAAATATTATCATTGTTTTTATTATTGGGTGGAGTTGTTTTGCTTCTACAACTATTGTTGGAAAGTTTGTACATTTAAATTGCCAAATTTTATCTTGTCCTTGCAACCATCTTCGCGATGGTGGCTTTGAGTGATGAATCTCAGTCGCTTTATCACAGATCTGTAGAAATCCTGATTAGATTATTCAAAGATGCAAAGTTTTCTGAGACATTCCTGAGTTTATTCAGATGCATTCTGCTATGTGTTTCTGTGCTTTAAAACACAGATTTTCCACAAGTGCTGAACAAGTATACTACAGTGGCTCCTCTCCCTCAGAAAGCAAATTAAGTACACTGTAAACACAATTTTATGGAACTAGCAAAACCACACAACTACTGAATTAATTGAAATATTGTTGGTTTTGACTGAGTAGATGGAAAACTAGAAGCAAAATATTTATTCAGTCTGGTATATGGGTATATGAAAGTGCAATGGTCTGTTCTGCATTTTTTTGCTGCAGTAACTTAACTAGTTTTATATGAAAGATCACAAATAACAGAAATAATTTCAATCAGTAAAGTCAGAAAGTTACAAATCATTGAAATATTATCCCCCTAGAATTACCATGTATTAATATCTTTAAGAAAACACAATATCTCTGTGGTAGATTTTTGCTTGCAGCAGAGAAAACTAAACCTGGGATTTATGAGCATCTTTCAGTTTTTCAGTGAATAAAAGCCATTCGGCATTACTGGAAACATGGCTACATAAGGAGGAGTTTGGCAATGCAGCCAGGGAGCTGAAAGAGATACCAGAATAGGAAATGTGGGCAAAGACAGGCCTACTTGGTAAGATATTTAGAAACTGAGTATAGAAAACAGTATTAATTCACCTCACTTACATACTGAACACATTTCTTAGTAGCAAAATTTACCTAAGGGATAAAAATCAGTAAACATGGATAAAAGTTTGTATTCCTTGCACATTGTAAAGATTGACCTTCTAATGCAGTGTTCTTAGGCCATTTCTTTTTATTATTATTATTTGCCTAAGCCCTGCTCTTAAAATAATAATAATAATAAAAGTTAAAAATCCAGTCTTTATCATTCCTACCTCCTCCCTTTGAAAGAAGGAGTGAGTGTCTTCTGTTCCAGGACATAAATAATTTTGAAATTTCAACACTATTACCCACGTCCCTGAATTTTCTCCCTGTTCTCTGCCTGTGTCTGCCTGAGAAACATTTTAAAAGACAAGAACTGATTTCGAAGCAAACCATGAACAGGATTTGATAATACATTCGTCTTGCACATTTTCTGAGCATATTATACTTTGCACAGTTTCTTCTGAGAGATAAGAAAAATTGTAAGGAAAGCTAAGATGATACCTAGGAGAAAGGAACAGAACAAATGGCATTGCTTTGAAACACCTTCCAGTTCTGCACCTACAGCATCTTGGTCAGCAATCCTAAACCTTACCTCAGTAATGTCCTCCTGCACTGACCACAGTGCCTGGAGCAGAGGCTGCCATAAAGCAGTAGGGGGGAAATAAATGGACCCTATCTGCATTACCTATAGTATTAATTTGATAAATAATTCTCTTTTCTATGTCATATTGTAGTAGGTTTATTTTCCACTGCTTAGTGTATATTTCTGCATGTGGTACTAGCTACTAAGGCATCTGAACAAAGCATGAAACATATTGCTTTTCTTTTCATGAAACTGTAGTGCAAAGCAATAGATATAATATTGAGATATTACCATAAATTCACATATTTTACTGCTCTACTGTTACTGTTATTACCCGGTAGTTCTCTTGCTAAATAAAGGAATTGGGTAAGTGGCAATACTGTGCTACAGTATTAGATCTACAGGCTGGTAGACCGCGAGAGCTAGGAGAAAATTTTAGGTATGAGGCTTCTACCACAGATAGTTTCCCTCAAAAAAGCGGTACCAAGCGAGCAAGGGGAGTACAGTTTTTGTAATGTATTGGTGTGGCAACAAAACCTTGGATTTTATTTGAACAAGGAGGAAAATAACTATAGGAAATGCTCCATGTTGTTCCTGTCTGGTTCTATTGCAGAGTAAATGTTACTGCTGAATGGGAGAGGGGTTTACACTAGGCTGGCAGTGTGTTTACAACGGCAGTTCTCAGCAGGAGCAGCAATGAAGAAATATAGTCACATGTGACACTTCAGAATATCTGAGCAACAATTACTGATTGGACTCTGGGTAACTAACTCAACTGAAAGAAGTAGAGATGAGAGGGTGCGAGGTAGCCAGGGAAGGCCTCAAAACTAGCCAAACTAAACTCTTGACAAAACCTTTATCTCAAATCCTGCTCTAAGGGCATAGCTTACACTGAAGAGAATTGTTCAATCTGAGTCTATTCATCTACAGCCATTGCTGTAAGCTGCTTTATGCTCTGTTTATTGAGTAAAAATGATGTAAATATGGTGCATCTAAGTATAAAGATACTAGAAAGATGCAAGGACTTCCCAGTAAAGTACAACCCATACGTTAGTTGTTACATTATTGGCATGAGGCATGCTGTGCAAAGACTGTTTCAAGTAAAGGAGCCTCATCCAGGATCCTCTGACCTGGAGTCCAGTGAGAGTTAGCGTTACCTTAATGGATAAATTACAGATAGGGTACTGCTAAGAGTTCATTGGATTGTAGGGTTGGGTGTTTTGGTTTGGGTTTTTTTTTTTTTTTTGGTACTCATTTCGGAGCTTTGCTCTTTGGCTTTTTGTCCACAACTGGTGTTTATCTTAGCTTAAAAGGATTTGTGACTCTGGAAGGCTCAGGGAAGGACCTCTGGCACAGCTGTTATTAAACCTCATTTTAGGGAACTGCCTCACTTAGTGGCTGCTCTTGAGGATCTTTACGTACACTTTAGAAGTGAACAAAGAGATGTATTAATCAAAAAGGCCTGACTGGATCTCCGTGTGTTGATGCTTAGATAATTCTGACAGCATTTCAAGATCTCAGGCTGCAGCGGAAGACTGTGACCAAGAGGCCTCTTGTGCTGGATGAAGAGTTGGTCTAGATGTTGTCAGCAGTTGCAGAGCTGCTTCCTGGTTTGCTCAGCTCCAGGCACAGGCTATGATAGTCAGTCTGAGGGAGCTGGGGCTGTTTAGCCTGGAGAAGAGGAGGCTGAGGGGAGACCTCATTGCTCTCTACAACTATCTGAAGGGAGGTTGTGGAGAGGAGGGAGCTGGGCTCTTCTCCCAAGTGACAGAGGACAGGACAAGAGGGAATGGCCTCAAGCTTCGCCAGGGGAGGTACGGGTTTGACATAAGGAAAAAATTCTTCACTGAAAGGGTCATTAGGCACTGGAACAGTCTGCCCAGGGAGGGGGTTGACTCGCCTTTCCTAGAGGGGTTTAAGGCATGTGTGGATGAGGTGCTGAGGGGCATGGTTTAGAGATTGGTGGGAATGTTTGGACTCGATGATCTGGTGGGTCTCTTCCAACCTGGTGATTCTATGATTCTATGAACTTGCTGTCTGCATTTCCCAGTATAACCTTGTTTTTCAGTCTTTAGGCAAAGTACAGCTAAGTGATTATCCCTGAATCCAGTATAGCTGGCTACATTTCGCCAGAAATGTAAACCCAGAAAAGCATTAAGAACCAAAGCCCTAACCTAAAAATGCATTGTGATGACTCTTTCCCTCACTGAAGGAGGAGAGGAAAATTCCTACATGAGAGAAATAAAAGAAGCTAAAAGACTAAGCAGCCTCCTGAGATCCTGGAAAGAAAATGCAAGTGCAAATGCGTGTGAACTGAGCACAACTGATTAAAAAACTTGTCAGTCTAGTAAATGGAAGCAAAATTTAATCCCATTTTCCTGCAACCATCACCATCCGGAAATTGCTTATTGACTGGAAACCTATTTCAGAACTATCAGGTGGTGGAATGATGGTCTAGGACGTACAGTAATATGACTAAGCTTTCTAATAGGAAATACTACCTGTGGGTACTGTACCTAATAATGATCATTGCACTGAGTTTCTTCAGGCAAAAAAATCCAGCTGGGGTAAGACTAGTTCTGCACTATAGTTAATGGGCAATCTTGTAACTTAGGATAGCTTTTCCCACACTTTCTTGTTTCCCGACTGTGCTGTTCTGTGCACTGAAGGACTAACCTTTCTTGTCAAACACTTAGCTGTCACTTGGTGTAACATTTATCTTCACAGGAAAGCTGAGATTGTCCAGTATTACAAGTCTTTCATACTCTGTAGTTAATGTGGCACTTATCACATCTCAGATTGTGAGTTAAGGATGAGATAGCTGAAATCTGCCAAATCTCTGAGGACTGGGATTAAAGAGTTAGCTGTGACCATCATTCACATCCTTCTCTGACTAGTTTCTGGATTAAGATAATGTATACTGTTTCTTAAAAAGAAAGATTGGCTTAGATGTCATTGCTTTTACATCTCAGTGGATCTTACATAAAGTCAAGCCTCACTTCATACTGATATTTTGGTTTTTCACTAGACTTTTGTTAAATCCAGAGCAGTACTGACATGCAGAGTCCAGTTCCCCTTTAAGCAATGAGGTAGCAGAAGTCTTTTCAGTGGGATTGTAGAAGCATATTTTATAAAGATTTTGTCTTTATCCTCAGAATCTTGAGTATGTACCTCTGTTGCCTCTACTTTTCTGCATGCTTTCCCAAAAGCAATTATCCAGTCACAAATCTGAAACTTAGAACTTCTTCCATGTCTTGGTTCTGATATCTCACCTTTACCTTTCCCTGTCTTCATTGTTAGTGTTACAGTAGCCTCCCTGTGCTCTAGCTTGTTCTAGGAAGTTTTTTCTTGCCTTTTTTCCACAACACCATCTGTCTAATTCACCCCTCTTGCTTTCTCCTAGAAACATTTGAAAGGACACATAGACCAAGAGTGTGATCTCTTCTAGGCTTTGCAATTAGCACGTACCAGGCTGCACACATGATGATGTAGATTTGTTATTCACCCATTTATATGTTACCCCTTTCTCAGATGAGTAGTGAATTCTCTAGTAAAAAACCCCACCATCATTGCAGTTAGGTATTTTGATGTGGTTACATTTGTCTTATAAAAATGAAAATGTCCTGTTCTTGAATCATAACTATTATTTCCTTGTGCTTCTTATCTAAGATTCAGTTAGAAATCTGTCTGAAAGTTTTTTTCTCTTCTCAGCACTGTTACTTGAGGGCTTGGGTAATGCAGCATCCTTCTAATCTTCTCAGTATCTTTCATTTTCCCCTCAAATACAGTTCCATCTAACAACAGGCTCCATAATTCTGTTTAGTTTTGCCTGTATGAAGAAACTTTTTTTCTTTTTTTTTTTAATTTTCTTTCCAAACATAACCTGAGACTAAAGGTGGTTCTTTTTCTCCAAAAACTTCAAGGACTGGCACAGAGCCCATAACAATGCTTGTTCTTTCCTGGGCTGTCATTACCTGAAACAGATGGTAGAGGGGAGGTGGAGTCCTGCAGGATGTTTCCCCTTAGGAAAGCAATTGCCTTTAGTTATAACTGGGCAAATGTCAATTTCTGACTCATAAGACATATTGCATTTGAAAAACAAAACAAAACCCAACTTATTTGGAGGAAACGCAACTCCTTAGACTTTCCTGTAAAATAAAAACGGTGAAGGTATTTGGAGAAAACACAACTCCTTAGACTTTCCTGTAAAATAAAAAAGGGTAAAGCTGCTGCCCAGAATTATGAAATTGGCTTCAGAGTTTTACAATCCCACTTGGGATTATAAATATAATATAATATAATATTTATCTTCATAAATATATATATTTGTGTATTCTTCTGTGTTTTCTCACACAGAGGAAAAAGAGTTACAGAAAGCCTGTGAAAATTCCTTACTTTTGCTAGGTAACGAAGTTAGAAATGTCACTAATTCCATGTCAAATATGGAAAATATGCTTGAATTAACACAAGCTCTGCTCTGTACCTTGTGGATATTCTGCGTCAAAAACTCTTCTTGTCCTTCTGTGCTTAAAACTTCTGGAATATATAAAAGAAATGAGACTGTTCCAAAACAATTTGAAACCTCTTTAGAAAACTTTTTTTGAAGCTGGGATATAGCCTCTCTCTTACTATTCAAAAATTATGATCCTTCTTTAAAAATCAGGGCAAAATGTACTTCCTTACCGTATGTGTCTTAATGTATAATTCCATCTAAAATGGCTTCAGTTTGTTTCAGTACACGTAGGTCAACACATTGATATGGTCTTGGGTATCTACTGTTTAGAAGCTCAAGTATTTGTGATAATGTCTGCATGCTCTGAACAATGGATCTGGTGAAACTTCCCAACTACTTAGTTCAAATTAACATCACCGAATTAATTTAAGTCATTTTGGCTTCATACTTGAGAAAGCCAGGACAGAAGTTAGCCTAAAGTGTGATTTGCTGCTGAGCCAATTTGATAGTGAACATGTTTTCTTCTCATCAGTGTCACAATATCAGAAAAAGAAGACTGAGCTCTGGAACGATCTTTTTTCACTGATGTATCTCATGCTTCTTCTGGAATGTGCTGTGCAGTGCAAAGTTGGTCCAGAAAAAGCATCTTGTTCTTATGAGTGGTTTTGAGTTTATTATTATTGTAAGTTATCATAGTAATATATTATATAATCAGTGCAATTTATAGTAATACATTGCTACTAATATATTAATATAGTTAATGTATTTATTATTATTAAATTTTAAATACAAATATTATTATAACATTTTACCCTGCTCCACTGTGGAAAGAGCTTTGTTACTAAAGTCAGGAGAAGTAGAATCACGTACTTGGATGAGCTGCAGTGTTGGGGAAAACAACTAGAACTAGAAACTGTAAATTACTTAGATATTTACACAAGGCAAGGCTTTAAATCATTTTAAGCAGATGACCAAAATCAGTTTGTAAGGTTAATCAGTCCGTAAGGAAAAGTCCAGATGTCTCAATGTCATAAAGTCTTACATTTATTCTTACTGACTTCCAAAAGGAAAAAAATCCCAAGAAGTAGAAGAGCTTTCAAACAGACAATAAATAACTACTGAAGTGGAACACGGACTAGCAATACATCAACAGAAATTACTTGAGCACAGATACTTAATCTATTATAGAGAAGGGCTCAAGTGATAAAGCCAAGAGAATTAAAGAAAGGAAAGACAGACAAAGACAAGACAGATCCTGAAATAAACTATAATCAGACATATTTTCTATGTTAGAAATACAGGACAAGATCTTTACTTGGTATAAATGGCATAGGAGCACTGCAGCTAACCATGCTGCATGACTGTATGCAGCAGTACTTGTTGGTCCACATGACTTTACTCAAACTCATTATAATTACATTGGAAGTGTAACATATCCTTTCAGTGCCATAGGTGCTGTGCAAAGGCAACACTAAATTTCACAAAGTAGTTTATTTCCAGGCAGTCCAGTAAATTAATGTTTAATGGGCAAATGTTTCTCTTTTTTTTTAAATAATGAAGCGTATTTCTAAGCAATGTAAGTTCTTTGATCTAGCTTCTCCTTAAATAGTTTAGTTTTATAATAACAAAGTGGAAAGCAATTAATTATACTGGGCTTTTCACCATTCTCAGGCTTTTATTACAGAAAAAAATCTCTAGGATACAAGGTGCATCCAGCATTCAGACCTACTGAAAGTTGTTTGTGGCCAAACAAAGGGGTTAGGCCAACTTTGCTCTTTCCTCACTAGTAACTCAAACATCCTGCATCAACTTTTACCTTCCTCCTTTCTGGTATTCCTCTTACACCTGAATTCTTTAGACAGTAGTCTCTCCAGGATCACAAGGACTGCTGTACAAGAATTCATCTTGCTACCTTACAGTTCACTGATGACTGCATTAACAGTGCTTAAGAAGCCTGGTTCTTCCCATAAGTCTTCTTTCAAATCTGTGAGAAAAAGCTAATGTAATAAACCAATAAATTATCATAGTAAAGGATGGGTGACCTTACAGAACAAATTCTGGCTTCTCTGCAAGCTTCAGAGCCTCATGCATCCCTGCAGCTGATAGCTTCCGGTTGATATTCCTATATCTGCATTGCAGGAGGTTGCGATAAGTTGTCCTCAGGTCCCGATTGAAAAAGGCATATATAAAAGGGTTAATGAGAGAGTTTGCATAGCCCAACCATAGAAATGTTCTTTCAACCCACAGTGGGATACAGCTGCATGCTGTACCACAGATGAAGGGCCTGGCGGTTGAGAGGAGGAAGAAGGGTAGCCAGCAGACAGTGAAAGCCCCAACAACAATCCCAAGTGTAGTGGCAGCTTTCTGTTCTCTTTTAAATATGGAGATATTTTTCTTGTCCTGCTTTAGGAGTCGTGATAAATTAGTACATTCTTCAGATTCTTTGTGCAGTTTAACAACTCCATTCATAGAAATTCCTTCTATTTCTTCTGGGCGGGGAAAGCCAGCAAACTTGTGTTTAGCAGCACTCCTCTTTGCAGCTTTGTAAATCTGATAGTACATGAAAAGCATCACTGACATTGGAATATAAAATGCAACTGCTGTGGAGTAAATGGTGTAGCCAAAGTCTTGACTGATCAAACAAACCTTTTCATCATTTACATTTTGGGCCCAGCCGAAGAGCGGGGGTATAGTGATAGAGGCAGATAAGAGCCATACACACAGGATCATTTTGGCCATACACTTCCCATTCTGCCTTACAGGGTATGTAAGAGGTCTTGTTATTCCCAGGTACCTAGAATGATAATGCAGAGTTAATACATAATGCAGTGGTTAACTGATAAAAGTTATTTCACATAGTCTGCCCTAGACCAAAACATCTTTGCCTATGGTTTCTATTTTACCTTTTTTTAATCCTTTCTTTGTGTATATTTCAAATCTTTAAATTCATCTGCCTTTCATGTTAAAATTTATAGTGCTGAAATTCTATTTAAAAGGTCTTTCATTCTGGAAGGAAATCTCTCATTTGCTATAAGAGATGGCAATTTTAATGAAGTTGTACAGTCTTCGGGCAGATAGCTCTTTTTTTTTTGGCTTTTAAGGAAATCCTGAAACCTAAATTATATTTGGTTAACATATTAAATCTCGGAGTACAGATGTATGCTCACTCCACAAAGCATACCACTTCTTGCACTGAGTGCATGTTTAAGTTTAAAAGAATCATGCCTTCATTTTCATTCTTCTTACGTATGCAGCAGTTATGAAGTTCCCTGCCACTAAACTGGAAAGACAATTATCTTTCTTACCTTCATGTTTCAGATGGGAACAACAAACTGCAAACTTATGCCAAGACTAGACTATTTCAATACTAAAATAATTATTTTATCATCATTTAATTAGAAATAAAGTATATCTATTCAGTGTTCAAACTTTTACTGAATAAAATAACAGTCTATCACATTGTCAGTTCAAGAAGATCCAAAGAAAATACATCATTTTACCGGAAACTAAGTTTAGCGTGCTAAGTTGTAAACAGGCAATAAAAATGTTTATAACATGTCAAGTTTTCATAGAAAAAAAATAGATTTTTTGACAAGTTATACATTTCCTAAGCTGTAGTAGCTTAAACTCTGTATATTTTTCTAACAAAAAAAAAATCTCTATGGCTCTATATAGCTGGACAGCAATATCCTAAGTTTGTGTTTACTCTCAACTATAGAGAAGTTCTTTACTTCCTTTCTGGCCAGGAGAATTTTCTCTTGGATGGAATTAGATACCTTTCTACACGTAATATTGTTACTTTGAAATCGGGTCTCTGCCTGACTAGAACTTACCTATGAATTAGTTAACTTGTCAAATTGTTCTTTTTTTTCCTCCCACCCAAAAGAAAGAATTTTGAGAAAAATTAGTGTTATTCACTTTGTTACTTGTAAAAGAAATGGTTTCAAATCAGGCTTCAAAACATCACTTTGGTTTCAAGAGAAACCACAGTTTATTTACACAGTGAAGATTTTGAAGAGTTAGAAACAAGAAATATAGAAACATGATTAAAAATATTTTGGGGAGCATATTTCCTCTCTCTGTTCACCTAGCAAATCAAATATGAGCATTTGCCTGGCTCCATGGAGTGCTGCATTGTTGATTTTACTGCAATGCAGTAAATTATGTCTGGTGCTGCTGCTTTATACAAACATCTAGGTATGTTACAGTTCTGGAAGTAGAAAAAATCACCATTTCATGATCTGTTCTGATGAGTAGGAACAACAACATCACTGATTTTATATTACTGCTCTGGCAAATGTCCCACAAATGATAGAACTGGTTTATTATGCCCTGTCCTCCATGAGTAAATGACAGCAGGACAGGATTTTGCCGGTGAGGCTGTGCCTGGTGGGGCTGTGAGCTATGAACAGTTATTAAAATCATCTGGGATTAGAGCTGTGCAGTACATGGACTATTGCATTAAAAGTCTGTTTCTTGTTCCCCTTGCCATCAGTACTTAGAATATTATCACTGGACCAGTTCTGTTCTGTGTGGGTGTATATTAGAGTCAGCGGAGGTTTCTGTTTCACAGTATCGTGGCTGAAACTGTGCTGTCAAGGAACTGAGAGATTTCTGAGGTGCTCCAAGATGTGGAAATGTAGGGTTAATGTGGTGAATTTTCAGAGCTGAACTACCTAAGGGATACGTTGAACTGTGTTAAGTAAGGCAACTGCAGTCCTAGTGGGAAAGAGTGTCACCTTTAAAATCTGGCCAAGAATAGCATGATTTAGCTACAAAATAGTTAAGCATCCTTTATGCAGAAAGAGATAACTTGCAATGCTTAGTGTGTGATGCTTTTAGAAAAAGTCCCTAAATAGTCTGTCTGCCTTCCCAAAGAATTTTTTTAGCTAGTACCCAATTGGCCATTAAAAATAATATGCTTCTGGGATGAGCTTTATTATGTAGCTAAAAAGTTAAACTGTTTTTTTCTAAAAATCAGATCTGTGAGCTGCACACTTTGAATGCCTACTTCTTATGCATCAGAATATAACAAAAAGAATTCACAAAAGCAGAAGTATACTGAAAAGAATTGAAATTCATTAATTTTACCCTGGAACTGCTTTTTTTTTTGAAGCTATCTGAGCTTCAAAAATGCTATTTGAAATTAAAATACACTAATTTGCATAAAAATACACCAGCATACTTTATGCCTTATCCATTTTGCTAAATGTACTGTGTTAGGGAAAAGAAGTCAACAGGCATCAATTAAGGAATGTTATCTTTTTATCTTTCTATGTGAAAACTATTATCCGTGAAAACTTACTTGCAGCTTCAAAATAGTGTAAATCATTACTGTTGTCTTATACACTAGAATGTCCAAGGCTTAATAGCTTCATGAACTTCAAAAGTATTGTGTCAAATTTATTGCAAAAATACACTTTGTATTTGTATTTGTAATGCTTAATCTTTTATTACTTCAAAAAAACTTACTAAAGGTAAATCAGCTGAACTTAATGTATTATTTAAAAATACCTATACCTTGAGGCCTTACTGCTGGGAAAGAACAAAGTTGAATTTCCTAAAAAAGCCCATTTCATGCATCTTAACTATCCTCCACAACAAGGAGGTATCTTGGACTTGTTATTCTGAGATTTGTTTCTTCCACATGCCACAGATGTTCATTTTTCTCTTGGTGGAGAAAAAAACATACCTCAGTTCTCACTTGTAAAAGAAGGGCAATGCTGCTCCTTATTCTTCCTCCTCTGAGTTTCTTGACTATATGGTTCTGCCAGAAGGGGCATCTATCCATTTTTATACTCAGCACAGTGAGGGCTACAATCTAGCTTACTCCCCAAAGCAATGGTATTTGTAGATGAACAGCCCTTATTTCTTTCAAACCGGTCACAGTACTTCTCATTAGGCATTGCCTGGGGCATGCACGACACCACAGTATAGGATGCTACAGCAAACAACTGCCGGGCAATGCTATGAGAAGACAATGCATATTCCAGTTATGGTCCTGCTGTTCCAAGAAGAAAGGCTGCTGGGTGAGAGGAGAAAAATGAGAAGGGAGAACCTGGCACTAGCATCTAGTGGTTACAACAACAATAACAAAAAAAAAAGATGATGATGGGAATATAGCCTCTTACTTGAAGAACTCAAAGTAAGGGCAGACAACATAGACCAAAAAGAAGGCAGATGGTGAGGGAATAGAATAAATTTCTTTTTAAACAAGTGTGTGTAAACAGATGAGTACATCCCTATTCTGGGTTGGTTTCTTATGATTTCTTCAATCTCTTCTTGGCCACTGTAAGATCAGAAACTGCCTCCTGTGCCATATCCCCATTCAGATGTGAGGTGCACACAGTGGGGATAGCTCTAGGGAGATTAAATTAGCCCCTGCCATCCTCTTTCTGGAGCTCTGTTCAAATACAGGTGAAGGATAAAGAGCTCCTTCCTTCATGGGGTGCTATTGTACAAAGTTGCCATTTGCCACACTCACTCAACAAACACCAGCAATGGAAAAGCTAAATGAGTACTTCTCTCCTTTTTCTTACTAAAAATCTGGTTCCCTGTGATCCAGTATTATTTCCCAGTACCTCTAAATTGTTACCATTTGATGACAGGTAATTGTTATAGACAACTTAATGTAAAGCTATTGTAACTGTATAGGACTGATCCTGAGACCATTGTTTGATGTGGTTTTTTTCATTCTTATTTTTTTTATACTAATGCATTACAATGATCACACAGAATATTTTTATTCTCTAGGGCTAAAAAACCCTCTCCATTGTCACTTGAACTGCAGATCACACAGGCATTTCTTATTATAGAGTGCTCAATGTAAGGTCTATAGAAAGTAGAGCAATATATGGCAGAGAAAATAGGCATTCACAGACCCTGGTGTCTGACTCTGGCATCTCTCTCTGACTCTCTGTATTCTCTTTTCCTGTTTGTCTTAGCTACTTGCTTGTTGTGACGGCTGTCATACATTACTGCTTACACAGTGATTACCACATTCCAAACTGGACTGCCACCACGTCCCACTAGATGTTACTGTATTTAAAAATACAAAAGGTTTAATATGGTTCTTTTCTTGCAATTATATTTATTTCATTCTGTAATCCAGGAAATTATGAAAAGTAGTTCTCTTTATCTGCACTACTGTGAAGAAAGTTCAGACAACCATCTGCTTATCATCTACTAGAAGAACTTTTCAGGAAGATCTTTCTTATCATATTGACATGAATAACTATTTGTGGTTGAACTGATTAGTAATTCTATAGATGTAGACAAAGGCATCAGGTTTTCCTCCAAGAAGGAAAATAACCAGCAATGCCAGGCTTGGTAGTATTTCAAGTTAACCAAGCAAGATTTTGTTTGTTTGTTTGCTGTTGTGGGTTTTTTCTGTCACTCCTATTTTCTCCCCACTAGAAAAGTTCATTTACTCTTTTTTCCTAGGTGCGTTTTTTTTTTCCCCTGGGGAAGCTAAATGTAGCTGTAATATTTAAGCTCTAAAAATAGTGAGTTGTTCATAGCTACACTGGAAACTTTGAGATGGGTCTAGTTCTCACATCTTTAGAAAAATTTAAAACTCAAACTGGGACTTAACAGCTACATTAACAATAGAAAAAAAATATTAATAGCATGGTCCAATTTGGGATCCTGTATCCAAAATATTTATTTCCTCTGTTACATGGCTAAATCATAAAGAAAACTTGCTTCTCACTGTGAGCAAAGTCACAGAGCAACAGAAAACTGAACAGCTAAAAGCATTAAAACTGATTTGAAGGCTCCTGTCCAGTCCAGTAATAAATTGAAGGCACCATGAGATCAGCATCATTTATGCCACTTTTGAAGCTCATACATGTAATTCCTTTGTCTCTGGTTTCCCTGTACTTTTACAGGCAGATAGATTTCTATTCTAATTAGTCCTCATTCATTTCTCACAATTGACTGACCTAATCTAACATCTGATTATTCCGCAATCAGATTAGCATCTTTCCCTGTCTGACTTTGCTTTTATGAAGAAGATTGGATTACTACGGAATAGAATTAGAAATACTGTACTGGAAACTATATACATGTATATGATAACTGTTTCTATGAGGAATCTCTACGTGTTGTTCTGTTAACACTGCATGACTAGGAGTTGTGTTCAACCTGAGGTGGTTCTAGGTTTTCCTATTATTGTATTTTAAATGAGTCATAGAACTATTTTGTTTCAAAGACACAAAAATGCTTACTTTGCTTTTGTGTTCTTTCCACCTTCAATATATATCCCCTTGCATTAGTTTCTTTGCTAAACCACAGCTATAGAATCCTGTCTGATCATTCACCTGCAATAATAACTTACTCTGAAGAAAAATGATCTTCCTTTAGTAGCTCTGATTCTCTCATGACCTTTCATATTTTTTCTGTTTAATTCACTGCTACATTAAGAGACACTCCACAAGAATAGGGGAACCATGCCAATCCTAAAAGCTATCCAGAATGCAGAAATATTGTCTCTAGTACAGTGATTTATCTAGATTTTTTTTCCTTATGCTTTGATACATTAAATTGTAAATTCAATGTAAATATGACAAGTTGAAACAATGATCAAATCTATTATTTCTGCTAAGGCTATGTCAAACCACCTAACAAAAATTGTTCTTTTCAAATATATTGTGTTTACACTAAGTAAGAGGTGCTGTTCTACAGACCTACTTTTAGATAATATAAGGAATACAAGTAATCAGGGAAATTCTATTCCCATTGTATATTTAAGTAATTGAGATGGGAGTAAATGGAGAGTAACATAAAAAAAACTTGAGCGCTGCGAGTGCTGAGCCTTACAGTGCATGACTATGTTGCTATAATGTGAAATGCAACCATGTTAATTATGACTGTTGTGGTTTAACCTGGAAGGCAGCTAAACACCATGGAGCCATTCACTCACCACACCCTCAGTGGGGTGGGGGAGAGAACTGGGAAAAAAAGTAAACATTATGGATTGAGATAAAGACATAAGAGGCTGAAAAGTCCTTGACTCTGTGCATGCACTACCTAGCTACAATTAAAATATCAGGGTGTTATCAATATTATTCTCATACTATATCCAAAACACAGTACCACAACAGGTACTAGGAAGAAAACTAACTCTATCCCAAAAGAGACTTTGTCCAACTGGTTCTGTGCTCCATCTAGTTAAATGTTGCATCTTTTCTATGTAATGAATGAGTCCTTAGTTCATAAAAACTCTTAGCACAGTGGCAAGCCTTGATATCTTAATTGTATTTGTTAGAAATGGTTAAAGCTCTGCTTTCTCCTTCTAGGTTGATGGTGAACACAGTAACATAAAAGATCTTAAATATGGTTTGGTATCTATTGTTTTAGATGATTATGCTTCACGTTTCATACAATTTCAACATTATTTTTCAGCCAGCAAAGATTGCACCTGTCCAGGCCACTGGTAGACAGTTTCTCAAGTAGAATACTGTGAGAAACTGTCAATGGCTTTTACTGAAGTTCAGGTAGACTACATCCACAGCCTTTTAGTCCATCAAGTGGGTCACCTTCTCATAGAAGGCAATCAGGTTAGTCTAGCACGACCTTCCTTTCATAAATCCATGTAGTCCATCAAGTGGGTCACCTTCTCATAGAAGGCAATCAGGTTAGTCTAGCACGACCTTCCTTTCATAAATCCATGCTGAGTGAGCCTGACCACCCTATTGTCCTTTGTGTGCTATGAGATGGCACCCAAGATGACCTGCTCCATGAACTTCCCTGGCACTGAGGTCAGACTGAGAGGCCCGTAGTTTCCTACATCCTTACGTATTACCTTAAATTGTCTTTACAGGACACTGTTAGAGTGGGTACATATTGAATACAGTACTATACTTCTACTGAACACAGTAAATGTTCTGACAAGTTTTCTTTTTCTCAAAATTTATTGTAAAGGTTTATTTTTGATGGAACTCAAGAAGTGTAGGCTTTCCTGGCAGTGTGGGAGGATTAAGTCAATCAAAATTAAATATCGGTTCATCCTAAAGGAATGTAATTTGCATAGTAGAAGATTATGTTTTCCTGTTTTACATTTCTTTCAGTTTTGCTGTACTTTTGCATCCTCTCATACTGCACAGCTCTACACCTTCATATTTTTTCTTCTTTATTTTAGCTCGTTTTTCATTCTTTTATTTCACTCATTCTATTTTTACTTCTCTTTCTTGCCCTGCTTTATTTCTAGTTTTCTCTTAGCTCTATATTTTTGCCTTTTCACTTTTACCTACCGATCTGAGGCATACATCCCATAGATAGGGGGATGTATTCTGTTCTCATTCTAAGAAGTACCTAACAACTGTACAACAATACTGTCAGAAAGAGGTGCTGCCTTAGTTATAGTTCCTGAAACCATATTCCTCTCTCCTTTCAGACTTTGGCAAATTGCTTTTACCCGTCTTCATCCTTTGCCTTTCATTTTTCCTCTGCACGACTCTCAAAGTGTTTGTCACTAGTCAGCACCTTGTTCTTAGCTTCCAGACAGAAGAGTTTGGTAGCCTTTGGCTTTCCACTGCAAATAAGCTGTTTAGAATACAAGGTCCCAGTATGTAGTTTATGATGTTTTTTTCTGCAGCTTCATACCCTATGATATAATTTTCACTAGTTGCTGAGTCATTTTAACAGTCAAGGAGAAAAAGGAAAAGCAAAATATCTTCCAAAATGGCTGCTTGCTGCTATATTAAATAAGGTGATTTATATCAGAAACCACTACTTTGTTTAAAAGTAACATGTCAGTTTATTCCATATTAAGTGCCTTTTTATTATTCCAAAGTATTTTAGACTCATAGGAACAAATGCAGTGCATTTGCATCATGTAAACTGTTGTACCTACCTGAGTATCTAATTACACATAGACTGATGTCTGTCTTGTGTGACTATTTTATCATCTTTGTGTTTGATGCAGTATCACATTTTAAGTTATTACAAGATGCCTGGCCCCTTTTTGAGAGGACAACAAAGATATTTAAGCCTTCTGAGACTGTCTGAGAAGGCTAAGATAAGAAAAGCTTTGTTCTAAAAAAAGAATTAAAGAGAAATCATGTTCTCATTTATTTCCATCTGGTTGTGTTGTAATGTTTGTTTGTTTGAGATTGGGTGTGCAGTAAACAAGTTCAGGTTGGAAGAAAGCTAGGAAAAATGTTTTTATCATGTATGGCCTTTTGTATGGTAGAAGAGAACTGGTTAATTCTGAAAAGTGAAAATTAAGCTGCGAATGACAATAAAATTTTTTGGCATGACTGGAGGGAGGAGGTACTGGCAGTGAGCTTGAGAAGCAGCAGAAGGGACCTTAAGCACGAGTGCATTCAAAAACTACTGAGGAAAGTTGAGGCTTGACTTGAAATATTGCTAAATGATGTTACATGGGACTTGAGAGAAAAGAAACAAAGATATTCTGGGAGTTACTTATGTTTGTCCTCCTACTAGTCTAGAGAAACTTGAAACAGCAAGTGACTCCATTGGATGAAGGACTGGGCCACTAGATGCTGTTAAGGCACTGGAAAAATTATATAGCTGTTGTTTCTTCTTTATGATAAAGAAATAGACAAGGCATGCTTTAGCAATAGAAGTCATCTTTACGATGGATTTAGTTCCTGAGGAGCTGATCTCGTGTTCTGTTCCTTTCTCCAAAGCACTTCTACTTCACGCATAATAAACCTCACTGTCCTTCTGGCAATTACAGTCTGCTAAAAGACAGGCATTAACCATGATCTTTTGCTGAATGCCTACATGTTTAGAGGATCTAAAGCCTTATATGATTTATTTTCTCATTGGCCTGAGCCACCTATACAGCTAAAAATAAGGTTCAAGTCCCTGAACTTAATTTGATCCTATGGAGTAAGCTGCACAGAAAAACACGATAGGTGGATGTCATAAGGATAACCCAAGCTGCCCAGCTGATAGGCAGAAGCACTCCATAAAGCTGATATTTGCTGACAGAAAAAAAGGTTATTTGTTTCTTTGCCTTTCCTGCGGGGAAGAGTAACTTTAAACAAATACATGGTTCCTTGAAGTACTAGCTGACATCAAATCCTTACTGTGTTAAACAGAGGCAGTTCCTGAGCAAAGGAAAACATAGTAATGGAATAGAATACATTTTGCAGACAGGAACTGGAAAATTCTCATTTTTTCTTTCGGTTCCCCCATCTTACCCATCTCATCCTCCACACTCAGGATACTGTCAAAGCCAGTGAAGATTTTGTCAGTGTCTGCAGTACTTTCAATGTATTTTTTTCACCCCTTACTGTGTTCAGAAAGGTTTTTAGTTTTCAGACTTAGAGTTTACAAAAAGAGCTCAGATCTCTCACCCTCCCATATCCTGATTGATGTTGTCCTGTGGCAAAGACGAGCACTTGTGATTCCAGGCTAGCCTGCTGGCTTCAGCCAGGCCAGGAGACTTGCCAGGATACAACCACCAGAAATGCCACAGTCTTGGGATCACCTCATTCTGTGCAAACATTCAAGTAAGCTGTAATAAGAATTGCAATGTATTTTCTCTCAATTCTGTACTCTGCCAGACATCTCTGTACTCTGCACAAACATCCCTTAGGTGAGCAATGAGGCAGGCTGATGGCTCATGTGACCTGTGACTGTATTTTGGCAAATCTATCAATCTACCAACTTTTCCTCCCATATGCATGCTGGCAGGCACATACATACACTCTCCAGATGCCCACCTCGTATCTGACAGCAAGATGGATCCCAAGATGTATATGCTAGAAGCAAGTTGAAAACAGAGCAAACTCTCCAGGAGGTCCTTCAGAGAGGGTACTGAAGTGCCTGCAGATGCACATGGGAGGGTGCCTAAGTGGATGCCGCCGAGGCAGCCTGAAGTTTCTCAGGACTAGTGATGGAGACTCAAATTAAGCATGGGACAACAGGTCTTCAGATGGTTCTTAGGAGGAGAAGATTGCAAAAACAGTACAGGGATATCCAGTTCAACACAAAAATGCAGAACTCTCAAGTCCCTGTACCCAGCTGAGCACTCTGGCTGTTCTCTGGCACCATACAGGTAAAAGACAGGCCTCCCATGCCCCTTTCTTTTTGCAGGAGAAAACCTAAATGCACAACGAGATGCTAAGAGCTCTGCTTTGGGTGTTCAGGGAACCTGAATATCAGGGTTTGCCCTGTGCATACCAGGCTGACACTTAGATGTGGTTTAAGTGTAGACCCTGATCACCAGGGCATCACTAGCCAAAGTTGGTGCTTTAGCTGCATAACCTGGGGGGAAATTGTTTTGCTTGAGATAAGCTAACAGATACCTTCAACTAAAATCTGTGGTGGTGTGATTACAAAGCTATGAAAAACTGTCTGTTTTAAAAAGAAAACCCTTGTCAGGCACCCATGAAGTAGAAATGGCTAAGGTTATTTTCTCCCAACTCCACTACATTAGTCATGCTCAGATTGACACTAAACATCAACTTAAAAGGAATTATTTTGAAAGTTATAATGGTGTTTCAAAATGAAAGCCTCCTACAACTTTAACTAGAAAATCATGACTGATGCCTTTAGTACAAGTAAATGAAGCATTTCAAAAACTTGCGCAGCAGAAAGGATGAATGAAAAGAAAAATCACAGCCCATTAAACTGATAATATCATTTTATTAAAACAAAGTATCTTTCAGGAACAGCTATTTAAATGTGCTGGTATTCATGTCCCCTCTCTTCCTTCCTTGAATACAAACAATGTAAAACATATCTACAGAAAAAGCACTTAAGGAACAGCCTCCTCTAGAATTCTTCCCTCCTCCCACTTCTTTCTCTTTCTTTCTCTGAAGAGTCAGGAAAAATACTGGAAGGACCTGGTCCAAAGTATCTTCTTTGCTTCTCCAATACAGTAATTTTGCGAGAGCCCTAAGGAATGCCTTTATAGTAATTATGGATTAATCTCAATATAGACCTAACCTACTTGGACATTTTTGGCTTTGTCCATAGCCATATTGGCCTGAAGGCAGATCTGAATTTGTCAAAAATCACACAAAGATTTTGCTATGCTCTGCTGAATCAGGTATGTAAAAACTGTAAATGTCACCTCAGGTTTTACACTTTTGCCCAAGTTTATCAAGAAAAACCCCACAGTAAAACTCACACGAAAATCTAAGTCTAAACTCACAAGAAAATCTAAGTTTAAAGCAGGTTTAATTAGATGTCTTATTTCTAAAACTTTAGGATAAACAAGCCATCTTGTATAGTCTGTAGAGTTTGGATTTTTCTACAATGTTACCTGTGGAAATGCCAGCCAGCAGTACCTACTGTTCCTAGAAAGTGGGCACTGTCGGTTTTAATGTCACCCTTTTCCTGAAAACTACTTTTAACATACTGTTATTGTAGTTCAATGTAAAATACATTCTTCCTCATCCTACCACTACAAGCCCTTGCAAAAGTCCTTCCCCAGCTTTCTCGTAGGCCCCCAAGTATTGGAAGGCTGCTTTAAAGTCTCCTCCGAGCCTTCTCTTCTCCAGGCTGAACAACCCCAAGTCTCTCAGCCTGTTCCCATAGCAGAGGTGCTCCAGCCCTCTGATCACCTTCGTGGCCCTCCTCTGGACCTTTTCCAACAATTCCACATTCTTCTTATGTTTTGGATTCCAGAACTCGACACAGTATTCCTGGTGGGGTTTCATGAGAGTGGAGTAGAGGGACAGAATCACCTCCCTCGACCTGCTGGCCACACTTCTTTTAATGCAGCCCAGGATACGGTTGGCCTTCTGGGCTACAAGCATACACTGCCAGTCCATGTCAAGCTTCACATCCATCAGTATGCCCAAGTCATTCTCCACAGGGCTGCTCTCAGGTGATTCCTTCCTTGTAACTTACACAAGCAGTTATTAATCTGTAATATCTTGATATTTTAGTGGTATATTTTCTGTTCAGCATGTGGTACAGAACGAGGTTATCAAGTCTTATGATTGTTCCTGTCAAAGAATGTGAGGCCTATTGTAGCTAACAAATATCTCAACTATATGTCATTTATTTTCTTAGCACTCATTTTAACTAATATATTTATTTACAGCATGCTTATATACCAGAACCTAAACTTCACCTTCACATGTAATCCTTCTGCCTGCTATCATTTTTCCCCAAAAATGTCTCACTCAGTGATATTTTGTAAGTTTATTTCAATAAGTAAATATGTTATAGGAAGCTTTCCTCTATAAACTGGAAACAGAAAATCTGTAGGAATTCAATATTATTTTACAAGTATTTCTTCCCCCTGCTTTCTCTCAAATTCCTTAAATACACAGCTGCAAACGCCCTTTAACTGAAAGAGAAGGCCAAAGTGGAGAAACATCTAGTGACAAAAAATAACTGTAGCAAAACCCAGACTGTGGTGGGTAAAACTGTTTGTTCAGCCCTTCACAACCACAGTATTTAATAGTTCATTTGTCATAATAGTTACTTATTTACCAGCAGATTTGGGAATGACCAAAAAAATGGTCAAATGGGCACCCATTCTTGTAGCTAATCAGTCCTCCACTCCAAGAAACTTCAAACCTCCTGGGTCTTGCTCAGTCCTGCCATGATCCAGTATCACATAGCTGGCTACTTTCCATCTTGCTGCTTCAGTAACATTTAACCCAAACCCAGAAAAGTCCATACTCCCCATTTCAGATGTCATGAGGTCTCCTTTCACAAGGGCAACTCCAAGTAAGCTTAAAGATTGCTAAACAGGGAACCTAAAAAAAAAATAGCCACAATAACGTGTCCTATTTGCCTTCTGTACTTGCCCACAAAAAACTTCCACTACTGTATACTCTTTTTCTTCAGCAACATCTTTCATATTTTCCTCCTTTTTAAATCATGAAAAATCTGCAATCCTAAATATTTTTAAAATATAGAACGAATCTCAACACAAACTGCTACCACTGACTTCACAGGCATGAAAACATTACAGCCAATCTACAGAATAAACCTTTTGCTTTTCTCCTTTCAAGAAAGGAATTTCTGCTCCTTTTCCCCTGGGCTTTCTGTTCAGAATGACAGATTTTGAGGCTAGATTCAACTACGGGTTATCCACAAATGACCACTTGTCCAGCTCAGTGGGGGCAGCTCACAATTCTCCCATGATGCCTTTTCATGTTCCCCAGAATTTAGAGTTAGACCTTTGCAGTGAACCAGGAATAGATACAGCTGATGGCAGGCCATCTCCTCCTCCAAAGTCTTTAAGGTAGCAGGATTTAGAGATTATCAAGGATCCCAAAGCTCTCTTCTTTGTTTAATTTACAGATGCTAAACCATACACAAAAGCAGTGAACTAAGTGGGATCAGCAGATAGAGGACCTTCTTGTCTCTCAATGAATGCCTTTCCTTTGCTTTTCTCAGCAGCAAGTTGGCAACTCTAAAGGTTCTTCTGAGACATGGTGGCAGCAACTTTGTGTAGATAAACACAAATTTACCTAAGGTTTATTGCTGTGCCTGTAGCTTCCAATAATATCAGTTCTCATTGCCAGGTTGACAACTTCAAACAAGCTTTTGAAATTAGGAGCAGAACTTTGGCATCAGCGTAGGATGAATCACCACCGCTGGCTTATGGGCATCTCAGGGAGCTCACTGCAAACAGCCACTATTTGGGATATTTGATAAGATGTTCCTTTCATTGCAACATTTAGGCAGCAGTGCTAAAGCTCCATGTTAAGTAACAGGCTTTGGAAATGTTAAGCTCCTTCTTGTGTTGTTTAATTCACAATCTACTATGCTATTTTAATTTCAGTTATTTCTTAAAATATTAAGATTGTGTTCTGCTAATGGCCAAACTCATTTAGCAAAAATAGCTTTTTAATATGGAACAATACACTCTTGAGAGACTATAATCAGCTGTGGCTAAAACTGTTTATGCTAAGATGTGGGTATCTAAATGCAGACTCTAAAGGTAAAAGGGGAACTGAAGTACGTAACACTGCAGAAATTAAGTCTTTAGAGACAAAGCTGTACTATTTTTAGCATCAAAATATCTTATTAGACTATTAAAGAAAAGCTTTGCATCTCATCAGCAGCTGTTTTGGGTCATGGGTATAAGTATTTCCAAGTAATTTGTAGCCAGATAACACGCTGACTTTGACCAGGGATTTAGTATTTCAACTATTGACTATTGAAGTCAAATGTTGACTTCTATAGCAAACAACCAAAATTTAACAACCCACGTGGAGAACTGCTTACAGAAATCATTTTGGCAAATGGCACTGTGTATCTGAAATATTTCATGGCAATCACAATGTGTTTTCATGGTCTATATTCATGATGACAGTTATGTTGTAAATTGTAAAATAAGTTTAGATAATAGCATGTATTTCTGTTATCTGTGGTGATGCCTTCCATTTCCACCTTCTAATTTTTATGTGTGTTGTCAATTTCTAAATACCTGTAACCAAAGCAAATCTTCTAGGACACTATTCTTTACCTTGATTAAAAAATCCCTGCATTTTCTACTGTGGGAACAGTCCTCTAACTGGTAAAGAGACACAACTGACAAGAGACTTGGGATTTTTGCAGTTAGTTTTTGTGTCCCACTCTGGAGATCTGCAAACCATGTGTTCAAATATGTTGTCTCTAGTCTCTAACATAACTCACATTAAAAGCAAAGAGTTCATAAATAATGTTCTTACAGAAAGTTCTGCATCTGTGGCTCAATTTAACTTGCAGCAGCAACTGGCCATATTTCTGAACACAGGTATTTATGCAGCTAATGAGAAATGATGATACCAATGTCAGCAAGGTTACTGATCAGTATTCTTCAGTGGAAGGAAAGGTGGCACAACTGCTTGCCAGGTTATTGGGAAGAGGTCTCTGCCCAGTTCTCCAATAACAAGCTCTCTTCAAAAGAGTGGAGAGTTTTCAACTCAAAACAAGGCAAAATTTATTTAAATGAAAACTAGAAACTTGATCTGTTTACCTACATAAAACTCATCATCACAGGGTGAGTTAGAAGTAATAAGGATTATACAGAATTCTCCCACAAAAACAGTATCCTTGCAGGCAAGTCTTTACTTGCAGTTCTGATTTTACCCAACTCAATGGAAGTCTAAGATAGACACAATAAACTCTGCCCAGTTTCCCTTGGTCCTTGAGCAGCTTTTCCACCATTGTTAATATGAGGCAAGGTGATGCTTACTCCTCAAAAATGATTAACCGACTTTCCTTGTCATTATATTTTTAACTTACATTCCATGAGCTAAAAAAAATCAGCACCAAATCCCCACCCATTTCCTTGATATATCTCAGGAAAAAAAAAACTGCTGCCAGCTTTTTCATCAAGACACAATGTACCTCTAAGAATAGACTTCACCCTGGTTTCTCCTTACTGTAAAGAAGTTATTTTTGCAGTGTCCCTCCTTGCTTTTGTGTTTTGTTTGCTTTTTAAAACAATCATGACCATTTTGCAGTGAAATAGTTGTCCATGACGATATTAACATCCCTCACAATTTGATAGCAGATCCAAATGTAAAGACAGAAAGAATATACTCAGTATTGATTTGATATCCCTGCACATCTGAATTCTGCATGTTATTAGAACAGCTGGCACTACTAGAATTTTTCATTCTTGTCTGTAGATTATCCAAAAAAGTTGTTTACTGTTTAAGGTGAATCACTACCTGATTTGCATACATGCTAACATGTACAGAACCACCCACGTATATCAGATAATCTAGATGTAAAGCCTCCTGAGTAATAAGTAAGGTGCAAGAAGAAAAACCAAAGCTGCTACTCTATTTTAATTTTGTTATATTAGTTCAAATAGAACAAAACCAAATTTTCCATATGGTACATTTAATAACTGGAGTCTTTAAGAAAGAAAAACTTAAACTTCTGTAGTAAGAGTTTGCTCAAAATTCTTGGTTTTTCCTCTCTTCAGTATAGATAGGAATAGATCAGTCCTTTAGAAACAGCTGACTATTCAGTATAACGTGAAAAATTAAAACTTCTAAGCTTTCCAGCTGAAAGATATTATCCTCATCTTACAAACTGTAGTGACCATTAAGACAAAACTGCAGTGAGCATTGCTTTATGATGCTTTGTACACTCCTATATCAAAACTTGGTGTTTTGCTCCTCAGTCTTTCTTGTATGACAATTGCACCTTGGGAGACTCGGCTGTTTCTCAAGCTTTCATGTTCATGCAAGACCTACAGTGGCTAGCTCTTCTTTCATATTTCCTAATCCACAGAGGAAGGATCAGATCTTTGCGTGATATAATGAGAGAGAAATAAAAGAGGTGTTTGTAGCTTAAAGACAGCACCATATGTACAATATCAACTAGAGGTGAAACGAGATGCTGTTTCAAAAGTTGCCACAAATGCTTCCAATAAAATGCTTCAAATTAAAAAACAATATTAAAAATAATACTGGATTTCTTTTAAAGAAAAAAATGTATTGTCCTTATATAATTTACAAGGATTTTTATAAGTAACTATCAGAGAAAATTATTCCAAAAAAGTCAGAGAACATTCCTTTATTAATTTCTATTCCTTTTATAATCTAGACAATTAGTTACAGACGAAGAAAGAGTACCGTTGTTTATCAGGCTGAACAATGGAAAGAATGGTTCTTGTGACAGTGGTGGCAGCTAGGAAATAACTGCCCTGCTGACCCCAAAACTTTATTCTGCACTATAGACCTTACTTGCTGTAACTCCATCACACTCTTTTCCTATAGCTGGTTTTAGGTTTTTCCCAATTTCTCAGTTATTTCTGTGTAAACATATATACAGAACAAAATCTCATAGGGAGTACTGTATTTACAGTAGATCCAAAATGTACTGAATACAGGAATTTTTTTTGTATCTTTTCTACCTGTATTTTCTGAAGGAGCTGAGCAGGGCTGGCAGAAAAAAAACAGGCTTTTCCACCTGTGGTTTGAAGGCAAAGGAATAGTCGTAGTGCTCTCGGGTGGCATTAGGTTTAGGAAATTGCTGACAGGGTTTTCAGGTCATATTATCAGTTTTGGATGTAGGCAGGAATTAGACACCTGGATTCTGTTGAAAGTGCTTAAAACTTCTTCTTGTGAGGCACCTTGAGGTTACCTCAGTTCCCAGGCACACACCAAGGACACTGGAAGTAGGTGAGTTTCTAGGGACTGACATACTCTAAGGTGAAGCTTAAGTGCTCATACTTCTTGGAACATGGCAATAGATACCAAACAGGGAGGGAGAGATAACTGATTGTTGTGTATAAAAATCTCAGGATCAACAAGAAGGTCCACTTTGGTATCATTTGCATATAAATTCTAAGTCCTAATCAATTTAATGGAAGTCTGGAATACTCATGAATTGCTGGCTAAGATAAAGACTGGAAAAGTTCCCCCAAAAGTGTTTCATTACTTGTGTGGGTGGGGGGACAGTGTTATAATTTGTCAACTGTATATGAGTAGTTACATTACTTTATTACTTTCTAAGCCAAAGAGCTATTTTTAAATTTAATTAAAAATTGCTACCTATGCAGTTATCCAGTGGATACTCTCCAAAATAGGATTTCTATAGCTGTCTTGAGTTAGAAGAACATGATGAATCAGCATGCAAACACCACCAGTTTAAATTCAGTTAATTCCCTTTATGTGTTCATTCACCCACTACAATGCGGTTTGCATCCATCCCTCATAATTCACTCCCAACATTCACTCACTCTTAAATGTAAAGGAATCTAAATGTGGACCAGGTAGAGAAAAACCAAAAATAAACACACCAATAAAAAACATGAAGGAGGCTTCTATTCACTGAGGCACAATTATCCTGCCAAAGTCTCTGTAACTCCTACCCTTCTCCACAGCTACTCCTCATATCATGGATGGCAAGTATAGTGAAGGCAATACTGATTGTCGGGGTATCAAGCTCTCTTGCTTGTTTGAGCCTTATGAAAGTTGAAAAGGGAGAAATGCTCTTCCCTCTTCATTACATCTGTTTTAGTTCTGAGAGACCTGCCTGTAAGCAGAGAGCCTTCTTCCAAAGTGTGGGGTTGAAAAAGACAGAGATGCTTCAAAAATAACATGTTCATCTCAGGCCACCCTGATAAAGATCTGTGGAGGTTTTCATGTTGTGAAATAAAAGGAAAGATATGATCTGAAGAAAAGCACAGCAGACTAAATCCTGGTATTGTTAGGGTACACCTCATGATCTCCACAAATTTAGTTCTTTGTGGATGGTAAAATGTTCTTTTCAGAGCTGCTTCTTTCTTGTGCACTCTGTAAAAAGTAGAGATCTCCATAATAGCATACTAACATGTACTCTGCAGTCTTAACATCTATACACCTTAGAGCAGAAGCAACTTAAAAAGTACAAGCAGTGCTTGATGTGTCTGAGTAGGGGAAAAAAAGATAGTTTTTTTCCCACAGGAATGAAACTGGCTCATTTATAGACTCCATGCTAATCTGCAATTTTTTAGAGCTTTCCAACTGATAAATTCAACTGAAAAATGCATTCACCACTAAGGACTGCACAGCAAAATATCTCTGTGTGCAATGGGCCTGCCAGGTGCTCACATTCTGAAGCTCTCAGTGGTATGAGCTGAGTAGTACATACTTGTGCAAGAGAAACAAATCAAAAAGCCTCTTCAATTTACTCATTTTATCCTGTTTGGAAGGGCCTCAAAGCCTCTTTTCTACCAGCTATATTTGTTTGTCTAACAAAAGATATTACCTCGCCTTACAAACCTTGCCTAACAGTTTGTAACAAACTGGTTTGGTTTTTATTTTTTGTTGGTCTTTTTTTTTAAAAAAAGAAAGAAATATTAATTACATAGTAACATTCTTTCAGCTATTTACCCTCAACTGATTTTCATAGATGCCTCAGGAAGAACCTAGAAGTTTCACAACGAAAATTTTAAAATACATGAGTTATTTGCTCTCTCTGCACTGCCTGTCACAGCAACAAGACTCGTGCTTCCCTTCACAAGAGACTTTACCACAATAAAGGCTTCTTAAACTATTCCTAAAGAGCTAGATGGCAGGGCAATTAATAATTATTCTTCAAAAATGTTCCCTTTTGTCCTATCTTAATCCTTCTCCCCTAACAAATGTCTCTCACAACCCCAGGACCACTTGTGCTACAGCACTGAAGTGTATCTAAACAGCACCAAGGAGAGCGACCAAGCAGGAGGATGGTGGATTTCATCTCTTCCTAGACAATATGCAAGTTAACCCAGGTAAAAATGGTCCTTTTGAAAATGGTCTCATCCTCTAATGCACTCCATACATTGTGATTGGCAGGCTGCTCTACCATATACAATACTATCTATGGAGACATTCATTTTTTTCAGAGATGCATCTCTCTCACCAACCATTCAAGGCTTTCCTATCTGCGTAAGAGTAACAACTGCAGGTAAGATAGTACAATTAAAATCAATGCTATGCTGGTGACATTTCAGCATTCATATTTAGTTTTCATTGTTTTTCCTTAGTTTGCATATTTTGTACATATTCACTATTCAAAGCTTAGTCAACATCCCAAGCTAATCTTTGGCCTGACTGAGCAGTGTTACAACAGTATAAGATTGTTTATTTTTAAATAGGATTACAAACACAGGGATTTTTTAATTATTTATTGCCAAGTGGTAGAGACATTTTGCTAATGAGTTGCTGGCTTCTCTCCTTTTATTTATGATATCCCCTATCTTAACTATATGAAGAATTTGGGTGACAGATATTAAAGCATCACAACTCAGAGAATTTTCATTTCAAGTAGGGAGTAGACAGCAGTATAATGAATTATACAGAGATCGTGTTCAATAAACATTCAGTGATAGAATTAGGAATGCAAAGATGAGAGGAGAAGAATTCTGGCTTAAACCAGCACTTATTAATGAAAAAGTCATTCACAACAGGTTATATGCTGGTCTAAATACATAGTTATATCTCATGTTGGTATTTTAGGGAGATGGGGGAGTGGAAGAGGGATGGAAAGAAGACAGCAACAGACCCAATCATCTTTTTAACCAGTTCAGCCAAAGCCCCTGTCCAGCATACAGCAGAGACCTCAAATATTAAGCTAAGAAACAAAAAAGAGTAAAACTTAATTACTTTGGTGCTACTATGGGAATCAGTTACACGTCCTTACTTGGGTAAGAAAGCTTAATTATGTTAACCTGTCTTTGAAAGTTTATTAGAAATGGAGGTAGAGAGCTCAGACAGGGACATCAAGAATGATCAAAGAAAGGAAGTACTTGGTGTGGAAAGACTGGAAAAATTCAATCGTCTATCTGAAAAATAGGTANTAATCTGCAATTTTTTAGAGCTTTCCAACTGATAAATTCAACTGAAAAATGCATTCACCACTAAGGACTGCACAGCAAAATATCTCTGTGTGCAATGGGCCTGCCAGGTGCTCACATTCTGAAGCTCTCAGTGGTATGAGCTGAGTAGTACATACTTGTGCAAGAGAAACAAATCAAAAAGCCTCTTCAATTTACTCATTTTATCCTGTTTGGAAGGGCCTCAAAGCCTCTTTTCTACCAGCTATATTTGTTTGTCTAACAAAAGATATTACCTCGCCTTACAAACCTTGCCTAACAGTTTGTAACAAACTGGTTTGGTTTTTATTTTTTGTTGGTCTTTTTTTTTAAAAAAAGAAAGAAATATTAATTACATAGTAACATTCTTTCAGCTATTTACCCTCAACTGATTTTCATAGATGCCTCAGGAAGAACCTAGAAGTTTCACAACGAAAATTTTAAAATACATGAGTTATTTGCTCTCTCTGCACTGCCTGTCACAGCAACAAGACTCGTGCTTCCCTTCACAAGAGACTTTACCACAATAAAGGCTTCTTAAACTATTCCTAAAGAGCTAGATGGCAGGGCAATTAATAATTATTCTTCAAAAATGTTCCCTTTTGTCCTATCTTAATCCTTCTCCCCTAACAAATGTCTCTCACAACCCCAGGACCACTTGTGCTACAGCACTGAAGTGTATCTAAATAGCACCAAGGAGAGCGACCAAGCAGGAGGATGGTGGATTTCATTTCTTCCTAGACAATATGCAAGTTAACCCAGGTAAAAATGGTCCTTTTGAAAATGGTCTCATCCTCTAATGCACTCCATACATTGTGATTGGCAGGCTGCTCTACCATATACAATACTATCTATGGAGACATTCATTTTTTTCAGAGATGCATCTCTCTCACCAACCATTCAAGGCTTTCCTA